>RAHM01000020.1:2016072-2078374 GCA_003713295.1 Parotia lawesii | reverse complement strand
GTGAGATCGGGTGAGATGGGATGGATGGGATGAAATTGGGAAGTCTCTTTACCAAGCTGAGCTCTGTGTGGGCCTCTGGAAACAGTGGGAGGTGTGGAATGTGCATTGGAGGCAGGAGCACAGCAGAAGGAACGGGACAGAGCCTTTGGAGTTTGACTTGGATCGAAGCAGCCAATCCCCTGTCCCTGACCCTTGCACTGCTTTCCTTCAGCTGGAGGCCGAGCTGATAATTCCCTCCCTTAGGAAAAGTCACCAGGGAGGCAGAGCTATTTCCTCCTCAGATTGTGGGATTTTATGGCTGTTTGCACAATTCCTGGATCACATCAGCCAGGAGCAAACTGGGAAGAGATCCCCACCTTTCTGGGAACAAGTGGGAAAAGCAAACAGAAGGACAAACACACCTTCCCTCACTCCATGGGCAGCTCCTGCCATGGCGAGCTGGTTTCACCCAGGGCAATCAGGGCGATTTCCCTGCCTTCCATCCCCATCCCTCCATCTGCAGGCGTTCTGTGGGATATTTCCCTTCCCAGACTCGGTGCCGTGTCCTTGCCATCTCTGGGTTCACATGCACAGTCTGGCACAGGAGGAATTGCAGGAGCCAAGCCGCTTCCTGCCCATGGAAGCGGCATCGGGAGGAAGATGACAGCCGGTGACGGGCAGCACCATGAGTGTGGTCGGCAGTATCCAGGGATCCCGGGATGTAAACACCAAACACACACAGGGCTGCCAGAGGAGAGGGGATGGAATGAATAGCACAGGCTCCATGCCAGCTTCCCAGTGGCACACGGAGTTTGGGGCTGGCACAGGGTTTGGGGGGACAGGGAATGCCTGGAGTGTTTGGGGAACTCTGGGAATTGTGGTTTGGGTCTCCCAGGTCTCCCAGCCTTCCTGGGGGGGTCTCCAACCCCAACTGGGGGCAGAAGATCCACGCAAAACTTCCTGTCAAAGTGCTGGCAGCCCTCTGGGCTCCTCCTGGAATGTGGCAGCAGCTCCATCTYGAGCAGCTGGGGCAGGATCGAGGTTCCTGCAGCCCAACAATAGCGGAGCTCGGGCCAGCCCTCAGCCCCTGGGGCTCTCTGCCACCCCGCTGTCCCCGGACATGCCGGGGACACTGAGACACCAGTCCAAGCCTGGATGTTTCCTCCCTCCTCCCCTCCTGTCCCCCAGCCTGTCTTGTCTGCATCCGATGCTCCAGCGAGTATTAATAGAGTTGCAACATCTGACATCTCAAAGGAATCCCCTGTTGGGAAAAAGCTGCTCCGGGAGCTGGTGGTGGGATGGCTCATCCCTTCCACCACGGCATCCCCGGCTGCTCCCGGCACAAGCCCTGAGCGTCACAGGGCTCCTAGATTTCAACCTGAATTCCAGGGGTTTGGGGGTGCACCGCATCCGCCYGTTTGAGCATTTAATGGGGTTTCACTCTGGGTAGTTTTACAACTTTAATGCACTTAGCACTAATTTGGGGAAGTTTAATGCCAAACACATAAATGTTGGATGGGAGACGGCCGAGGTGTTTTATGGCCTCTGGGAATTACCCAAAGTATGTGGGGCTCGTTTTGGCTTCTGATATCACTCAGCACAAAATTCCCGGTGCCTGGCCGCGTGCCAGGCGCTGGGGCTGATGGATGGCGGTGGCACTCTCGGAGCGGTGACCGTGGCCATACATAAACCCCAGAGCCAGGTGAGGGCTCAAAGCCTCGTTAAAGCCTTCCCTAATCTGGCAGGATCAGATTTGCCCAGTGCACTCGGAGCCGCTCCCACTCCCAGCCTCTGGTTTGTGTGGTCGCCTCAGTTCGTGTTGTGGGGAAAGCGGAGACGGCTTCGGTGCAAGGAAAACACCCCGGGAGGCTGGGAGGGGGAACCCACCAGGAAAACCGAGTGGGACGTGATGGAGCAGGGACCAGCTGAGCCAGCATTGTGTCTCTGCCCGTTCCATCACACCTCTTCCATCTCCAGGAGTCCATTCCTCTGCATCCCGTGGTCTGGAGGATGGAAATGCCTGTTTTCCACATGGCAGCGCCTCCTGTGGAGTGAGAGATTGCTCCACTGTCAAAGCCAACGTTAGGACAAACTGGTTGAGTCCTGGATGCAGCGAGCCTGGAGCAACAGGGAGACCAGGAGTATAAATCCAGTGGGATGAAGGATATCCAAAAGCCTGGGGCAGGAGGATGGACACACAGCTGCCCTGTCCTCTGCAGGAGCTTTGAAGGAGCATGGAAAATTTGCTGCCTCTTTGGAGGAAAGGATTTGGCCATGGGTTTGAGCCCGGCCTCACTCCCCAGGCTCTGGAATCAGCCTCATTTATAACAACCCCTCCATGGCGAAGCCTGTGGAGACAGGAATGGCTTGGAAAAAAAGGCTCCCAGTGAGGATCCTGATGGATGCCCAGGTATGGATGTCAGGGGAGGAGATAGAACTGTTCTGTCTGGATCATGTCCTGGGAGCAGGCACTTCCCCAGTGTGCAGGATGCTCCTCTCTCCTGGGGAAGGAGACAACCTTCAGCCCTTCCTCCATGCAGAAGGGATCAGCAGCTCCATGTCCCTGGGAGCYGGGAGCTGGGAGCACATCCTGCACAGCCCGCCCTGGGCACAGGGAATGAGCAGGGGAAGTACCACCTACAGCCAAGGGAGAAACTACACCCCAAAACATCGGTTTCTTGCTTAGTCCTTTAATTTAGCAAATGAGCTGCTCATTCCCGAGGTGAGCAGGCTCTGCCTTCTCCAGCTAATCCCAGGGAAGCTGTTATGGCTGTAGGAAGCTTTGGGTGCTCTCCTTGTCCCACATTCACTTGTTATGAGTCAGAAAAGTCTTTTCCCAGCCTTGTCCTTCAGCTAACACCCGTGAACGGTGCCTACAGAGCAGGCTCCGAGCATTAACTTGTCAGTCATGTCCAGTCTGTCGTGCTGCTTCCAGGATTTGGGATGAGCTGAGGATAAGGCATTCAGTGCCTTATCCAGGGTCAGCAGTGAAACCGGCTGGGTCACTCAGGCCACCAATTCCCAGCCCAGTGCTTCCTCCAGGGAGATGTGGCAGCTCCCACTGCAAAGGCTGGGACAGTTCTGAGGTGGGGCAAAGCCTGGGAAGCAGCCTGGGAGAGCCGGTGACTGAGGTCAGAGTGGGGGCACTGCGCAGGAGGAGGAGGAGGAGGAGGAGGAAGGGTGGAAGGTTGGGGTTAGAGCTGAATTGACGTCATTGTGGCTGTAGATGCTTCACTGCATCCTCCCACCTGCACCGCTGCTGCCTGGGGCTTCCAAAGGGTGGCCCAGCTGGAGCCTCAGGAGCTCCATGTGATCCCAGCAGCTCAGCAGGGACAGGGAGAGGAGATGGCATGTGCAGTATTCACGCAGGGGCACGACTCTGCACACAAGATGGAGAAATGCAAAGCCTTTATTGCGCAGTAAAATATTCCCTAAATACCAGCACCCAACAGGATATCACAGCATATAAACAGGAAAGATGTTCACCTCAGTGTCYCCCAATCACCTGGGATAGTGCACAGACATTGCCTATTATGGTAACAGGTAAACAATACCCTATAAGGTCACAAACTACAATTATCACATCTCATAGGTCCAGCACTGTCCACAAACCCACAATCCTCTCTCAGCCCATCCCTGGTGACCTGGATGCACTCCCAGGATCACCTCTGGGGCCAGGAAAGAGGCTCTCTCTCYGGTCCTCTGGGCCTATCTCTCTTCCAGCACATAGTGCACCCCAACAGGCACGGAATGGGTCATGAGTCCCCAACCCCACCTCTCTGGGAGCTGTCACAGAAGGTGTCAGCCGCATCCCTGGGTACCGGCTCCCTGTGCTGCTCCTGACACTACACCCAGCTTCTCCCACCTTTCCTTTTGCTCCAGGTGGAACCTGCTGGTTTATCACACCAGGCCAAGGGGCAGATCAGCCCCACAGCTCTGGCAGAGCAGCTGGGAGCTGTTGCCCCCACACAGCCTGGTTAATCCAGTTATCCTATAACCAAAGAGCTTATCTGCTCCTGGAGCTCAGCCAGGACTCCTGCTTCCTCAGCTCACAGCCCTGGGCAAGGGACTGCCCCGGACTGCGCAGTGACCCCAGCACAACTTGTCTGAGCCATCCTGGCACTGATTTCCATCAAGGCACATCCCAGACACTCGGCCAAGCGGGGAGACTTTGCTGTTCCCGGGCAGCCCTGCTGAATTCCACTGGAGCAGCCAACCTCACCGTGCACAGTGACCTGCTGCCCACCAGGACTGCTGTCTCAGCTCCCATCCCTGCTCCTCAGCTCCACAGGGAATCCAGGCAAGTCCTGGCATCTTTCCTGCAGGCAGGATTTGCTCCCTTTCCCACTGGAGGAGAGGAACGTGGAGCTCTGGCAGTGCCTTGTGCCTGATGCCTCGAACAAACTCTTCCACCCCTGGTTCTGCAGAGCCCCTTGTGCTTGGAGAAGGTTTTAAACCCATTGCTACATTCTCCCTGGGGAGTTCCCTCACAGCCCTGCTCATCCTTCCTTTAATTTTATGCCTTTTCATCTATCATCTCTTTTAATTACTTAGAAACCACCCCAAAATGAAATTACACCAAATAAATTCATGCTCCCAGGAGAGCCCCAAGAAGCTGCAGAAGTTCAGAGGGAATACAGACCATGTCTCTGGGATGCTCCGGGAGCTTTGGCAGGAGGTGCCCAGGAGTCTCAGGGCTCCTATTCCATTTCCCTTCCTCTTGGGAATCTCATTTATAGTCCCCTGGTYGGGGTGGGGAGGAGGACGGTGAGCTGGGGGTGCCTTCCTTTGGCCTGCTGTGGCAGAAGCATGAGGGGGTCAATCTGAGGGAGACCCTCTGCCTGCTGAGAGCTGGGAGAAGGAGAAAAACATGGAAAATCCATGTCAGGGCATGGCTGGGCCCCATGGCAGACACACTTTACCCCATGTCCAAGCACAAACCCCGTGCCCTCGCAGACCTCGCTGCTCCGATGCCATCGGGAGCTGCCTTGGCACCTCGGGAGCAAACACCTCCCTTCCCCAGCAGCTGGAAAAGTTTTCTGTTTGTTTTCACTCAACACAAGCCTTGCCCTTCTTGCTCTACTGCTGGCTGTGACTCAGAGCTGTGCAAGAGGCAGCAGGACGGGCCCGGGGCTGCTGGACCTGCCGTGGCCAGCCCGGGGCACACACGGACCTGCCCGGACCCTGCCATGCCCAGCCCAGGGCACACACGGACCTGCCCGGACCCTGCCATGCCCAGCCCAGGGCACACACGGACCTGCTCGGACCCTGCCGTGCCCAGCCCAGGGCACTCAAAGACCTGCCCAGACCCTGCTGTGGCCAGCCCAGGGCACACATGGACTYGCCTSGTGCCCAGCCAGCCCCAGGACCTGCACACAGACCAGGATCAAGCAGAAAAAAAGCTCTCAGCCCAACATWTTCCCCAGGCARGGGCTGGGGATGGCACAGGGACCCTGCAGTATCCAGGCTGCTCACCCTTGTGTCCCTCCCTGCCTTCTCCTGAGGTGCTGCTTTGGGGCTGCCAGTGTCACCAGTGTCCCTGTCTCATGTCATTGATCCACAGCTGCATGGGGACCTCCCCACTGTCATAGATTCATGGAATAGCTGGGGTTGAAAGGGATCTTAGGGATCATCCAGTTCCACCCCCTACCATGGCTCCACCTCCCACTGGACCAGCCCTRTCCCACCCGGCCTCCTCCACTCTTTCAATCCTAGCACACCGCTCAGCCACTGTCGGCAGAGGGGAAGGTTCTCCAGGTACCTTGTCCTGCCACATGCTGTGGCTCATCCCTGCTCCGTGGGCAGCACAATTCCAAGGAAAAGCTTGAAAAGCCCGAAGGGACTTCTGCAAGCGATGACCTGACCCACAGAGCTGRTGGGACACGGAGCTGGCACCAGCAGTTCCTGCCTCTGTCCCCTTGGATGTGGGGAACTCCCCAGTCTGTCCCAGCAGCAAGGACCTGTGCATGGGCTGTCCTGGCAGCGGGGTCCCCGCTCCACTGGTGTCCCCCACCCCTGGGAGAGCCCCCCCAGCCGGCCACACAGACACACACCTTGCCGRTGCCGGTGACGAGGACCAGGAGTGATCAGACAGTCCCCCCGCGGGGCTGGCAGACAGCTCCTGCTCCGTGTGGCTGAGCGGAATGTTAAAGCAGGCTTGGGGATCCTTCCCTGCGGGATGGAGCTGCTGCGGGATTGGCCCCCACACCACAGACCCCACAGAGCTCCGGGGGTGACACTGGGGCACAGAAAAACCAGCAGAGCTCCAGTAARACCAGTGCCGCGGGCTGCGCTCGGTGGGCAGCAGTGAGGGGTGCAGGGACAGCCCTGCGCCATCCCGCTGCCAGCTCCAGCATTCCCATGCCACCTGCATATGAATGAAGGGAAAATAGGACATCAATTACTCCGGGCAGGGATGGAAATGGTTGTTCAGGCGGGTTGGGAGGGCCCCCAGGTGCCGGTGGCTCACACCTCACGTCAGGTGAGCAAAATGTTAATTGGAAAGGTCCAAAGTTCCGGCCCTGCTCGCTGCTGCTCCGAGTGCTGGGGGAACACGAGGTGACAGCAGGGAAGCGGCCACCAAATGTCCCCCCGGAGCCAGCCCCCGGGACACGGGGCCAAGCTGGGGAAAGCCCCGACCTGCTGGGCAGGGACTGCTGCCCCGGCGCAGGGACACATCCCACCGGGAGAGGGGTCAGAGCCAGCAGGGAGGGACAGAGCCAGGAGGGGGACGAGACAATCAATGCAGGATGTGACACTGCGGACCCTGACCCAGCTGTTGCTCAAACACACCAGGCCACAAGTCCTTGGCGTTCCCATGTCTCGCTGGGCTCGGGGTCAGGTTCACAGCAAAGGTGAAGCCAGGGAGCCCTGACACCTCTTTATTCAATCCCCGGGAGAGGGAGGAGTTCAAATCTTCAAATTTCACCTGGAAAAACTGGAAAAACTGTGATTTAATAAGTAAAGGAATTGTCTTTAAAAAATCTCCCTCACAGAACTTGGAAGTGTTTTTGGAAGCATTTTGGTTTGATTTTGATGTTTCAACTCAGAGCGAAAATGCTAAAACTGAACTGGGACCCCTGGACCTCGCAGTGTTTTCATAATTATTCACCAAACACGTCGATGAAATATAAATGTTTCCACAAAGCCCTTCTAGCGTGTGGAATCAGCATTTCCTGACTCCCGCATTCCACTGGAAAGTGTTTGGTCACCTCTCAAAAATGCCTCCTCTGAGCTGATCATACCCACCCTGCCCCTGCCGTCCTTTTCCTCGGAGCACCCAGGCTGCTGCTCCCACCCCAGCTCTGTGCAGAGGCCGTTGGATGGGGGGGAAGGAAATATCGGAGAAGCTCAAGTGGATAATTTTTGTTTCCTTCCCTGCTGGAGAGCAGAAGGCTGGGGGCTGTTCCCAAGCTGGAGACCCCTTGTCTTGCCCAGCCACTCCCTCCCAGGCTCTCCCCGGATTCCAGCGCTGTGCCAGGATCCCGTAATGCGTTGGATCAGACCAGGAGGCTCCTCCACTCCGCAGGGAGTAGCCAGAGTGGGACA
This sequence comes from Parotia lawesii, assembly GCA_003713295.1. Taxonomy (NCBI): domain Eukaryota; kingdom Metazoa; phylum Chordata; class Aves; order Passeriformes; family Paradisaeidae; genus Parotia; species Parotia lawesii. Next base: position 2,070,847 of record RAHM01000020.1, on the reverse strand, counting down.
TCAGGGGGTCAGAGGGATGAACCCTCCTTGCTCCAGGTATCCACCCAGGATACCTCGGATCTGGGGCAGCACCCAGCAGTGCCACCTCCACAGCTTCCTCAGCTCAGGCAGGAGCTGGGAATCTCCCTGGTGRGGTGAGCTCAGGGATGCCACAACATTTTCTCTCCCTTCAGAGACTTCTCAGCCTCTTTACCTGGACCATTCCCAGTTTTGGGATGCTTTTAAAAGGACACGCTCCAACAGAGGGATGCAGCAGCTGAATTGGCTCCCTGTGCTGCTGAGGAGACACGGAGGGAATTGGGATGGCCCTGGTGAGCTGCATGGAGGGGAACGTGGTCATGAGAGCGTCCAYGGAGCTCTTTGAGAAGGATCCTTCCGATGTGGTGGAGGTGCAGAGTCCTGAGCTCCGCAGGCTCCTGGCTCTTCCCAGGGCTCTGCAGCCCCCCCAGCTCCCCATGCCAGCTCCCTGGCTGCTCCCAGAGCTGGGGCCGTGAGCTCTGGCAGCCGGGAGCGAGCGCTGGCACAGGGAGCCGGGCCATCTCACCTCTGGTGATTAATTATCCCCCGAGCCTGCCGCCTCCTTCACCTCCAGCCATAATTCAAAGGCTCTTAAAAAAGCCGTGTTTTTCTTCTCCCTGTACCATTTAATTAGTTACACATGTCCCCGGGACAAGTTTTTTTTTTATGAAGCACTTGGAAAATTAAAAGGAAGAGGTGATAAGGCTTCCTCGTTCCCGGCTGCCCTCTGCTCCTGGCTCCCGGGGTGTTGGTCCCTTCATTCCCGGGGATGGACGGGGATGCCCGAGGGGGCACCGCGAGGTTTGCCCGGGGGGAGCAGCCCCTGATCTCCGCCCTGTGTCCTCCCCGAGGGGCCGGAGGGATGGGGGGTGCTCCCCGGCTGCCGCTCCCGGCGGGAAAAGCCCGGGAGAAGCTGCCSACACCCCACTGCCCACACCCCACTGCCCACACCCCACGGCACGCACCCCACTGCCCACACCCCACKGCMCRCACCCCGAGCTCCGCGCTGCCGGGGCAACGCCAGGTAAAGATGCCCGGAAGCATTCGCATAACCTGCTCCTTCCCCACCTGCACCCACCTTTGGGAAGAAAAGGAGGAGAAAATCCCAAACCCGCCTGGAAGGAGCAAAGCCCGGAGACTTCTGGCCCAGTCCTGCTCCTATGGATGGTGCCAGCCCTTTTCCCTGATTTTTTACACTGCAGCAGGATCCAACCCCGCTCCAGGTGAAAACGAGGGGTCCTGTTTCCCATTTATATAAATAAATATCTAAATCCCTATAAATATCTCCGTATATAGAGATATCTCCTCCTGTGCAGGATTCCTCTAAGTCCTTATGGCTTCAGTGGATTTCTTGTGGAAGATCAACACAGAATTCCAGAATGGTTTGGGTTGGAATGATCTTAAAGCCCATCTCGAGGAAGGCAGGGGCTGCTGACAGCCCTGCTGGTGTCCCATCAGCTCCAGGCTGTCCATCCTTAGCCATCTCCAGGAAAAGGGACCCTCTTGTGTGAGGGGCCGTGTCTGTTCCCCCTCGTCCTGGCCRGAGCGTTTGGACCCGGCCCAGGCTCTGCTTGTTCAGGATATGCTGTTCCCTGTCAATGCTCCAACACTTTCGTTTCTATCCAAAAACCCAAGACAAAACACAAGTGGGGAAAGCTCAGGCGGCCTCAGCCCAGCCCCGGAGCGGGTGCTGTGAATTCATCCGGAGTGAAATCTCTGTTTGGAGATAAACGCAGGAATTCAGCCTGGGATGAGGGGTTTGCAAAGCCCCTGCCAGGAAATGCTTGCTTTAAAGGAGGGAAAGTCCCCAGCCCAGCAGTCTCCTCCCCRTTGCCACCATGACCGGCCTGTGCCCAGTGTCCTGCACGCTGCTGCTGGCACGTGGCACAGGGGACAGTGAGGACAGTGCTCGTGCCACAAACCCCCCCAATGCCCTCTGCAATGCGGGGGTGCTTCCAGGCTGTGCCAGGTCTCCCCCAAACTTTGTCCCCAAACTGGGGGTGAAAGACCTCAGTGTTGCACCACTACATCTCCCTCAGAATCTCACGGCTCCCATCCTGGCTGGATGTGGTGGGAGAGGTTTCAGCTCCTCATTGATGCCTTGAGACACCCCCAAATCCATCCCCACCTGGGCTGCCAGCCTGAAAAGCCATGTGGGGGATGAGGCCTGAGCCCTGCACCCCTTTCCTGTGAGCTGGGGATGAGTCCTTGCTGGAGCCCACTCGGCCCCACTCCGTGCGCTGCCGAGCTCTGCCCACACCACACTCCACATCCCTCACCTTCCTGGAGTGGGAGAGAGGAAAGAAAAAGGGAGGGAGAGACAGGTGCCCAGGAAATGGGGATTTATGGTCACTAGTGACAAGTGCAAGGGACTCGCAGAGACCTCCAGGTTTTATGAGCGATGCTTGAGGCTTGACTGGCTGCTTAAACACAGCTCAGCTAATCCCGGCACAGCTTATCCAGCACAAATTGGAAAAGGTTTAGTGGGAAGACAAGGGGAAAATGAGAGCATAAAACATATTTTACATGGTGTCAGAGGAATATGTAATTTAGAGTAAAAGGATGTTAAACAAACACCAGAGGCGGCCGCGGGAGCAGAGATGGAGCAGAGGAGCTGCTTCCCTTTGGGCTGCAATGGGGGGATCCTCCAGAGCATGGAGAAAGGGATCAGCTGGGAGTGGCACTTCTGCTCCTCTCCAGAGACATCCTGGCAGTGCCAGGGCAGGGACAGAGGACACCACCTCTGTGGTGAGGCAGCACAGGAGGAGAATTCCCAGGGAGCCACAGGCTCTTCATTTTAACCTGGACCCCTCCTCACTGGGCTGTGTCTCTGCCTCAGCCCCTCCTGTGCTATCCCAGCTGGGGAATGGCTTCCCACTGCCAGAGGGCAGGCTTAGATGGGATATTAGGAGGAAATTCCTCCCTGTGAGGGTGGKGAGGCCCTGGCACAGGGTGCCCAGAGCAGCTGTGTCTGCCCCTGGATCCGTGGAAGTGCCCAAGGCCAGGCTGGAGCAACCTGGGATAGTGGAAAGTGTCCCTGCCTATGGCAGGGGGTGGCACTGGATGGGTTTAACCTTCCAACCCAAACCATTCCATGATTCCATGGCACAGACTGGGGGGTGGCTGCCTTGCAGCCCTTGCAGAGTCCAGGCAGGTGCTGGCTGGTGGCTGTGCCAGGTACGTGCTTCCCTCAGGATCAGCCCAGAGCAGCAGCTCATCCAGCTGCTCCCTCTCACCTGCCCGTGGGAGGAGACAGAAACCAGCCCAGGTGGGAGCAGCCTGGGCGGCAGCAGCACAGCCTTTGCTGCAGGGGCTCCGGGAAGCTGCATTTCCTGGAGAAAGGAGCTTCCTTCTGCATCCTCCTCCATCAGCATTGCTGAGGAGAAGTGTCAGGTGCTGGCTGGAAGAAGAGCAGCTCTGGCAGGATAACGAGCAGCCGCAGGCCGGGCTGGGCTTCCAAAGGCTGTAGGAGCTTGGGGGTGATGCTGCTTCCCCTCCCAGGCTGCCCTGCCCTGTCCCTGCCAGGTGTTCCCTGCGCTGGTGCCAACACCTCGTCACCTCCCTGCCATGACCCTTTTCCAGCACTGAAGCACAATTAGGAAGCTGCTTTTTTCCCGCTGTGTCCAGCAGCTGCTTCCCTCCACTCTGCTGGCTCTGACCTTCCTCTTCTCCTCTGCCACGGAGCAGCCTGAGGCCACTGGGAATGGGCAGAGAGGGATGCAGGACTGTCACTCCTGAGGGACACGCTGTCTCCATCCCCAGCTCAGCCCCAGCCAGGGCTGGCACTGGGGGGTCAGACAAGTCACCCCCCTGACAGACAGAGCTGTGTGGTGCTTCCTGCCTGGAGAAATTCCGGCTTTCCTTCACAGAGAGCCCCGTCCTGGCTCTCCCCAGCAGCCGCAGGCTACCAGGAAATTTATTAGACTTGTAAAACTTCAGGGCTCAAATCTAATTGTCTCCTTCTCCCCCTGCTCCCTGGAGGGAAGCTCCTTGATTTAAGCCCCAATTCCAAACCCAGCCAGCGCGTCAGCACTTGGAGTTCAAAGTCAAATGAGCCATTTGTGCCAAGGCCAAGGGATAATTACAGCTCCTGTGGATCAGGGACCAGGAGCAGCTCGTGTCCTGACAGAGAGGTACCATCCCTTGTTTGGGGACACCAGTCCAGCTCACCTGAGCTGACTGGGACAGAGCTGAGACATCCCAGTTCACCGTGGCAGCAGGAATGCGGTGTTTGTTCTCCAGCACAAGCAACCCCTGCAGGTGAACGCAATTCCTCTGCCAGGGGCTCTGCCCAACCCCAGAGGGTCACAGAAACATCTGTGAGGGGACTGAGGTTGGATTAATGGCATGAGGGCTTCCAGCACAGCTGGGTTTGCTTGGCCACAAAAAGCGGCACCTGATGGGTGGGAAATGGAGCTGGGTGGGGATAAAAGTGAGTTCAGAAATGAAGGAGATGAAGGCTTGGTTTGGGATTTAGCCTCAGCCAGGAACTCAGCCCCACATAGTCCATCACCCCCCAGTGATCCAGGGTTGGCCCTTCCTTCATGTCTTTTGGGGGATAAGGACASTCCTGTGCCTGGGATGAAGGCTGCCTGTGGAAGTGAGGGCTGGGAGTTCAGGGAAGAGGAGGGCTGGGATGGTGTGGGATGGCTCCTGTGTTGGGGGGGTTTTGAGCTGAACCAAAACTGGTGAAACCGTGGAGGAAAGGGTGTTCCACTGCAGCCTTGGGGGTGATCCAGGTGCTTTGCCCCTGTAATTCCCTGTGGAGCTCCTATCCAGCTCCCCTCTCGTGAGCCTGTTGTGCCTCACTGAGCAATGATGGGACCCTGCCTCCAGCCCTGCCTGCTCTGTGTGCCCACGGAGCACGAGGCTTTTTGTGGGGCTGAGTGCCCTCATCTGATCCCTGGGCTGGAAAACCACCCTGAGCTCCCAAAATCCCCTCAGCCTTCCCCATGGCTTCACACAGGCTGTTTAATTGGGCATCTCTGTGCTTATCTGGGGGGTTATCCTGGCAGGGATAGGGCTCCATGGCAGGCTGTGATCCCAGGCTCTGTGTCACCAGCTCCATCAGCCACAGCCACCGGGGGTTTGTTGCCTGAAGCAGCTTCATTCCAGCAAATTATAAACTCCAGGAGATTTTGCAGCTCTGCTTGGGGCCTACCTGGCAAGAGCAATCCCATTTGCCTCTTTGCTTCCCTGTTGACGATAAACTCTATTTTTCCATTCCTCAACTTTCCCTGAGCAGTGCTGTTGTGGGCTGAGCGCATTCCTTCCCTGCACATCCCATCCCCATTCCAGCTTGGAGAGGATGGGGACTGATGCCATGGGGGTGCTGCAGGGCCAGAGCACCATCTCTGGAAGCATCCAAGGCCAGGCTGGACGGGGCTTGGAGCAACCTGGGCTAGTGGAAGGTGGCCTGTGGCAAGGAGGGGAATGAGATGGGCTTTGTGGTCTCTTCCAACCCAAACCATTCCGTGATTCCCAAATGAGGATGCTGAGCCCAGGGAATGCAGCTGCTGATCCTGAGGGCTCAGAACTCGCCCCACTGAAGGATCCCACGTGGTGTGTGAACTTGCAGCCTTCCCTGACTCCCGGTTTCCTTGCCTCGCAAGCTGCTCCCCGGCAATTTGCAAATCAAGAAAGGAAGTTAAAATTCTGTCTCCAGAAATAGCTGATTCCTGGGTTTGCAGCTTGTCTGGGAGCTGCTGGCAATTTTGTCATTTGCAGTTGGGAGAAGGGAGGAAAAAAAAAAAGGGAGAAATAAGAAAATGCAAAATCCAAGGAGGGCAGAAAGCTGAAGTCTGGATGGAGCCAGGAATTACAGGAGGTGCCCAGGAGATGGTTGGAGGTGTTCAACACCCTCTGAGCTGTGGTCCCCAGGCACTGTGCCACGGAGGGAGGTGACAACAGCTCCTTCCTGGACAGCTCTGCCGTGCCAATCCATCACGGTGCCTCTCATCCAGAGAAATGAATGGATACAGCACCGGGAGTGGATCAGGGGAGATTTATGAGGAGGGATTAAAAGAACTAAATATCCAGAGCTGGGTGGGGAGATGTTTAAAGGAAAGGGCGCGTGTGTGCAGGCAGGGAGTGAAAAGTGTAATAACACTCTATAAATATTTGAAGGTGGAGGCACCAGCAGCAGATTGATTTATTTGTGGCTGTGGAAACGAGATGAGGCTATGGAAGAGGGATGGGAGAAGCCAGAGCAGTTTCCCTGAAGAAGGAGCACGGATCCCATCACCTGGAGGCAGGTGGAGTTGCTGAGAGGACAGAGGGAATGTGAGATGCCTGATTTGGGCTGAGTGGCCCCTGGTGCTCCGGTTCAGAGCACGACGCTGGCGGAGACGTTCTGGACCCTGTGGACTCCATCAAGATCGGCTCCGTGAGCTTTTCCATTCATCTCTTCCTGAACAGCACCCAGACAACGCCTGAGCTGCTCCTCCTCCTCCTTCTCCTCCTCCTCCTCCTCTTCCCCCCCCCAGCCCCTCATGCTGCCAAGCTGTTCATGTGTAAGGAGAACATCTTGGGCAAGACGCACGCTCCGAGTCCTTCCYGCTTTCTCGGCGGCCCCCCGGCCCCCTCCCAGCTCGGTGTCACGTTGTCCCTGCCGAGTGTGCCACGCTGGGTGGCAGAGCCTGGCTGGCATCGGCGGCGCCGCGAACGCGACAGATGGGAGCGAGGAAGGCTCGCTCCGCCTGTGCCAGGGTGAAAATGGCTCAGCTGCAAATGAATATTTCCAGAAACCTCTCCTTCCCTGCTTTATAATTATGAGCAGATTTTCTTGGGGATAAAAGGGAGGCTGGTTTCAAAAAAGAACTGACCCTGTGTGGGAAGAACGGATTCTTCTTGGAAAAAAATATGGTGCCTTGAGCAAGTTTAACTCTTCTGCTTCCTCCAGGCAGGAGAGCATTCGCTGCATCCAAATTCCCATCAGTCAGTTCCGAGCCTGAGGCCTGGCTCCGGCAGCCTTCCGGCACGGGAACCCAAGGCTGTTTTAACCAGCCAGCCAGTTCCTCTTTCAGGCTCTGTGTGGGGGGCTGTGATCCCATGGGAAGCCCCTCCTTGGAAGCTCCTGGAGCATCTGTGGCAGGCAGGACTCCACACATGAAGGAGACATGAAGGTCTCTGGCAGCGTGACTGGGAGGCACTGGTGGGAGGTGGGACATGGTGGCGTTGCCTGGTGATGGCTGTGGGGGGTCCCTGCTCTGCTCTGTGGTGCCCACCAGCGCTATTCCATGGGGAATTCCAGCTGGGGAGACCCCTTTGGATTGGATTTATGTATTGAAACCCAACCTGGAATTCTCTGGAAGGCAGCTGGTGCTGCCCAGTGGGGGCTGGGCTGAGCACGGGGCTCCATCCCATGTGCGGGAGCTCCCGCCAATACTCATTCCACAGCGGGGAAGGGAGGGAGGGGAGGCAGCTGGGAATGAGCTGGGAGATGTCTGTGGTGACATCACACATGTCCATGGTGACATCACACAATTCCATATCAGATAATTTCATGGTCACATCACACACGTCTGTGGTCACATCACAGATGCCTGTGGTCACACCATGGATGTACACAGTCACATCACACATGTCCATGGTGACATCACACACATCCATGGTGACATCACACACATCCATGACCACATCACACACATCCATGGTGACATCACACACATCCATGGTGACATCACACACACCCATGGTCACATCATGCATATCCATGACCACATCACACAATTCCATGGTGACATCACACACGTCCATGGGGACATCACACAATTCCTTGGTGACATCACACATGTCCATGATGACATCACACACACCCATGGTCACATCATGCATATCCATGACCACATCACACAATTCCTTGGTGACATCACACATGTCCATGGTGACATCACACACGCCCATGGTCAGATCATGGGATGTCCATCCCATCCTTCTGCTCACCAGAGCATTGTGGCTGTGCGTGACCAGCATCCCACAAGCTGGGAGCTCTGGGACAAAGAATCCCCTTCCCTGTATCCAAACCACCTCCACTATGTCAGAAACGCTCCGGAAAAATCGCGCGACAGACACGGGAGGCAAAGGGGTCCTTGGAAGCTTTCCCCAGTGTGAGGGAAGCTCTTGAAGTTGATTCCTAGAACAGGCACCTTATTAGGGAGCGTCGGGGCGAACTTTGAACAGCTCTTACACGGAAACAGATCTGCCTCTCGAGCAGCAGTTTGCTGTGTTCCTTTTGATAACGATAATGATCTTACATTGCGGCGCTGCCTTTCATCTCGCCCGATCTTAATGAGCTTTACAGACGAATGTGCAAGCGATACGGGCAGATCCATTCTCCCGACAATGCCAGCACTGGATGTGGCAGGTGTCTGGGAAGCAGCCCGCGCCGGAGCGGGGGGGACGGGGGTTTGTTTTGATTTCTCCTTATTTATTGAAAATGCAGGCAGCATTTTAGAGAAGTGGGATTTGGCAGGCTCGGATTTGGCCAGGACAACAAAGTTGTCTCTCTGTCTTTCGTTTTGGAGCCGTTCCTCTCCTCGATCCATATTTCAGCCGCGGCGGTGCCAGGGAAGGGATCGCTTCCCGGCGGCTGGAGCGGCTGCCTGGTGTGGAGGCGCACGGCTCCGGGGCTCTGCCGAGTGTTTCGTGTGCTTCAGAGGAGCCAAGAGGAGGGACATGTGCCAGAATAGCCCATGGCCCGTGCCCACGGAGCTCAGCTGGGCTTGGACTGAGGTGCTGCATCCATCACAGCCTCTCCCTGCAGTTCTGCTCCCAGTTTTTTCTCCCTGTTTCTCACCCGTGCCCCAAACAATGGGGTGGGATCTGCTCCCTCATCCAGCAGGATATTTCCAGCCGCTGTTGTGTTCAAGGGTAGAGGCATCACCTTGAATGCCGGGCTCTGTGTCCCCGGAGTCTCATCTGTTCCCAACCCATCAGGCCAAATTTAGCATTGCCATGAGGAGTGGTCCCCGAGCACTACACATCTCCTCCATGTCCTCCATGTCCTCCATCTCCCCCCCACCTACGAGGGCACCACTCCGTTCCTCCCCATAGCAACCAGCTCAGGAGGCGGCCTTCAGTGGAGAGGGAAAGGCAGGAGCAGGGAGCATCCGAATGCCCCCACGTTCAGTTCTGAGCCAATATTCTGCCTAAGGATCCTAGGCCAAGGGAAAACTGCTGCTGCTGCTCAGGTGCTGCTGGAGCCTCCTGCCCTGCCCCTTCCATGAGGCTGGAATCCTCCTCCTCCTCCTCATTTAGGATTTTTCCCCGGGAATTAGCTGTCCCCCCTGTCCCAGCACCCAGCCAGGGCTGTGTGTGGGTGGTGCTGTCCCTCCCCTCCTGGGGACATCCCAGCTCGGTCAGGATGTGCCCCCTCCTTTTGGCCCTTTGGTTCACAAATGCTTTCAACCCTTTGGGGTTTCTGGGCAAGCAAATTCCTTTTCTCTCCTCTGTTTCTCTTCCTCTCAAGCTGACCCCTCCTGAGAGCCCTTTTATCCTCCTGTATCTCTATTTCCACCTCTTTTTTGGGGGTTAACCCTTCCTTTGCTGTCTGGGGTTTGTAAAAATGCTGCTGCTCAGGATATTTGGGGTTAAAAGAAAACCCTTGTGCCCTCAGGAAACAGTGCCATGTCCCTGCCAGGGGGCCCACAGGAGGCTGGTGTGGGACATCCCAGCCCAGAGGTTTTGCTCTCATGTTCACTCCCAAGGTTTTAGTTCCCTGGGGGGCAGGGAATTCAGAAATGGGTCTGCAGGAGGATGTTTTGTGGCCAACACGAAGGGCCCTGTGGGGGGATGAGATAAATGCTCATTTKCTGTAATAAAAATTCATTAGTAGAGCTGATCGACAGCAAAGGACACAAACACTGACTCTCCTGAGTGCTGATGTGTGATGGGAATGCTGGAGTGGTTATCGGGACAGTGCCTGTGGATTTGGGAATTGTCCAGTCCAGGACTGTCAGGCCAATGTGACCTGTTCCTGTGGCATTTGATGTGGCTGCCCCATCCCTGGAAGTGTCCAAGGCCAGGCTGGACAAGGCTTGGACAAACGTGGGATAGTGGAAGGTGTCCCTGCCCATGGCAGGGGTGGGATGAGCTGAGCTTTAAGGCTGTTTCCCACCCAAACCATCCTGGAATCCCACTCTTGGAAGAGCTGCCGTGACTCTACAGCTTCCATGGATTTCCTGTGTTTGCAGCCATTGCCTCACCCTGACTAATGGGCAATGGCATAAAAAGAAGCAATTTGCAGGGAAGTTCGGATCATCCAAGTCCAGTCTGGTGGCCTTGGCTCTCTGCTTGTTTACATGGAGACAACCGACGCTGCCACATTTGTGTTTGGAGCACTGTGGGAAAGGCTGAAACCTCTCCAAACCTGTTTTTCTCTGAGAATTAGAAAACCACAAAAAAACAGAAGAAAAGCTCACAAAAAAGACAAACACAACCAGACTGGGGAATGTTTTATCCATGTCAGCTTCCATGAAGCTCCTCTGTCCTGTATTCTCCCACCCAACCTGAGCATCCCTTGGGGATGAATTGGCTGTTGGAAGTTGGGATGCAACCAGGGGGTATCTGGTTACCTCCCAGGGCTCAGGAGACAATCCTGCAGCTCCGGAGTGGATCTTTCTTCCCTCTCTCCAGCTCCAGCATGAGGCCTGTGGTGCCAGCGTTGGGTTAAATGTCCAATTAGTCCATCCCACTTYCCAGTTAATCGCTGCGGTTGTTGCTGAGTGGGAGCCTTTGGGATCCATCAGCTCCTCTTCCTCCTCCTCTGCCCAGCTGGCCTGGACCAGCTCCAGGGCCGCTTCTGGGGGCTGCCACTGCTGAGAAATCTGGCCTGAGGTCCCTTGGGACTGGGAGTGCTGCGTTTGCTGCCTCCAGGTGATCCATCACCCCGGGTTTTGGCTGGAGGAGGAGGGACAAAGGGAACAGTYGGGACAGAACGGCCAAAGCCTAACGATGTGTCACAGCGCAGGCAGGGATGTAAGGATTTCTGTGGAAAGATGATTAATAATCGAGGAAAAAGCTGCCTCCTGGCCAAGCAAGGCTCCAGGGGTGAGAGGCTTTCCAGGTGTTGGGTGTGAGCTCACGGCTTGTCCCACACGTGGGAGAGCTCACAACCAGTGGGTGCATCCCATCCCTCCTGCTCCAGCCCCAGCATTCCCTCAGCTCCCTGGGATATGGGAAGATGCTGAACCCACCTTTCCTCACCTCTTGAGCATGGAAAAGCAGCAGCCAGCACCTCTTGCAACTTTGCTGGCAGGGAAAAGAGCAAGTGCCAGGGAATTTTGTTGGCTCCTCATCCTCGCTGGCATGGGAGCAGTGCTGGGACTCAGGCTGATGCTGGGCTGAATTCAGCCGAGTTCTTTAAATCCCTGGAAGTGGAGAAGCCTCCCCTCTGCCTTGGGCTTTGTGGTTGGTGTCTGGATCATGCACCAGAGGTGGCCCAGAGGCACACGAGCATTGTCACCCCAGATGTGCTCACGACACGAGCAGTATGAGCTCATAACAYGCTGCTGCTGCTGCTGCTGCTGGTTGGAATTGGTGACCTTAAAGGTCTTTTCCAAMCTTAACAATTCCATGATTTATAATTCCCCTCTCCCTGCACTTGTAGGGCTGCTGGTTTAAAAACCTGATTTTATCTGAGGTGGTTAATGCCCCCTCCCGCTCCTCCAGCAGCCAGGTGAATGTCACCGGCCCTGTTTTACAGGCAGAGGGGACACTTGGCCTGCGGAGAGCCAATGTCAGAGGCAGGGTCACACCCCGAGAGCCAGCCCGTCCTCTGCTCCCTGCAGCAAGGATTTTTCTTGGAGCAACATCCCCCCTGTGTGAGCTGGGGCTATAAAGAACAAATAAAGTGCTGTGCAAGCCAAAGGAAACGGCATCGTTTAAAATCTGCACAAGGTTAAGAGGCACGGGGAGGACATGGAATGTGTGGATGGATGGCAGGAGAGCTGGCAGATCACACCCAGGGGCTGCAGAGCCCCAGCCAGATCAGCCAAGTGCGGAAGGAACAGGGAAATCGGGCTCCTCACCTGCTCCAGGACTGTCCCAGGGGATGCAGATCAGCTCCGCCGCGGCGTTCCCGAGGGAAGGGCTGATGGATCGGTTTTTCCAGCGCCAACCGCGGCCCTGCAGAGTCATCCCGAGCAATTAGCTGGGAGTGATGCCCTGCTGGCAGTGACAGCTCCCTGCGATGCTCCCACCGGCCGGCACATTCCCAGCTGGAGAGCACCGGAGCCGCTCCCGGGGCTGAGTCTCCAGGGGCGCAGGCGCGGGCTGGAGGGATTTGGGGAGCGTTTAGAGCCGTTTGCTCTCGCAGCCCCGCAGGCAGGGCCTGGGGCAAGTTGCCTTCCCGAATTAGGCCACTGTCAGGTTTGGCGGCTGAGGTTTCAGTTCATTTTCTTCCTGGCTCGCTCCGAGCAGCCCCATGTGGATTCCCGGGCCAGGATGCAAAGTATCTGGGCAGCGCTCGGTCGTGCTCCCTGCTGAGCTGTTAACACTGATTCTCCATGAATATTCAGGAGTGTGAGAGGCATCCAGGATGCTCCTGCGGTCAAGGCTCACTGGATCTTGACTCCAACGCTGCCATTGGCTTCCCATGGCTTCCTGGGCAAAGCAGCCTTTGGCTCCCTCGGAGAAATCTTTTTATTTCCCTACAGCCAAGTCTCTGGGTGAGTAATGGGAGAAGGCTCATCCAGGAAGGAAAAAAACCATGAAGTCATGGAATGAATTGGGTTGGAAGTGACCCTAAAGCCCATCCARTCCCACCCCCTGCCATGGGCAGGACACCTTCCACTGTCCCAGGTTGCTCCAAGCCCCRTCCAACCTGGCCTTGGACACTTCCAGGGATCCAGGRGCAGCCACAGCTTCTCTGGGCAATTCTTCGCAGTATTCCATCTAACYTTGCCCTCTGGCAGTGGGAAGCCATTCCCTGTGTCCTGTCGCTGCCCGAATTCCCTCTCCAGGGCAGGTGGCAGGAATGARCTCAGGTAAGGTTCCATCACCAGCAGGATTTGTTTCCCGCTGAGATTGGGAAGGGCAGCATCTCCCCAGTTGTTCAGCACTAATCCTGGAGCTTGGCTGGAGTGGGGTGTCCATAATGAGCTCCCCAAGAGCCTTTCCCCAGGAATGTCGGCCTGGACCCTCCCTGCCCAGGCAGGGGCCATGGGGGGCTCCTCTCTGCTGCGATTCTGCTCCCAGAGCCTTCAGTTTGTGCCCAGAAGGGACATCTGGGAGCAGGGAAGGTCCCGAGCAGAGACTGCTGAGTTTTGCTCCCCAGCCTGTCATTCCCTGGCCATCTGCTCCCAGGCAGCCCTGCTTTCCCACCTCAGCCCCGCTCCCAGCACATTGGAACAGCTGGATGGAACCAAATTTTCACTTGCTTTTGAAGAGCCAGCAGGTCCCTTTGCCAGGAAAAACATTTACTGACAAAATATTCATGGATCTATTTCCCTTTCATCAGGGCGAGGGCGGCAGCGCCGATGGGGATGTTTTTTATATGAAATTCAGGAATCACTGTCACTAAAATGGGAACCGAGTGTGTTTCAGACTGGCCAGGCGGCTGACACCCATCAGCCCCCTGGAATCAGCCCAGGGTTGTGGGGACAGCCTTTGGCTTCCTTGGCTCTGATGAGCTTGGAATGGTTGTTCCTCTGAGAGCAGGACTTCTGTTTGGTGGTTTGCCCTTAATAGAAGAGATTTTCCTGCCATTGCAGAGGAATTGCTGCTGGGCCTGGGCTTGGAATCGTTCAGAACTTGGTGCCATGAGCTCCTGAGCTCAGCCTCTCCAGGGTCCTGCCCCAGCCCAGGATTCACCTCAGGAACTCATGGAGCTCTTCCCTCACCAGAGCTGTCTCCTGGATGGAAACTGACCTCCACCAAGACCTGCTCCTAGTTCCTGCTTGTCCTTCTGAAGCCACTGATCCTCCTGGGGAGGCTGGAGCAGGATCTGGGCAGTGTTGGGGAGAGGGGCATTCACACAGACCCACCGGAGCTCCTGTTTTGGGGGAAAACTGGAATATCCATCCCATCAGTGCTCCCTTTCCTCTGGGACACCCCAGGCTCCACCCCCGGACTCAGAAAGAATCTTCAAGGCTGGAAAAACCCTCCAAGGYCATYGACTCCAACCTGTGCTTGATCCCCACCTTGTCACCAGCCCAGAGCACTGAGTGCCACATCCAGCCCTTCCTTGGACACCTCCAGGGATGGGGACTCCACCACCTCCCTGGAGAGTCCAGAACTCCCCACATTCCCCCTTGGCCTCTGTCTCTTCCCCCTCCCTGTCCTCACACAGATGCACCCACACACTGACCTTTTGGGTGAAGTTCTGTGTTATTCCCATGGTTGTTCCTGCTGAGCAGGATTCTTGGCTCTGCTCCTGCCAGCCTTAAACCCCCCCACTCCCCTTCCCACTGGGCTCGGGGTCAGCTGAGCCCCGGGGCAGGAGAGCTGCAGGTTCCCAGCTGCTCTGGGAAAGGGCTTGGGGAGCATCCCGTGGTTCGGATGATGTCTGGGTGTCTGCCTGCCTCGCTCCATGGCCTGGCTGAGGAGCTGCACCTCTCCAAGGGCACTGACTCAGGCAGGGCTGGCATCTCCACAGCCGCTGGGCACTGGCACGGGAAGTGGATTTCAGCTCATTAATCCCTGGCCACATTCACCTCCCTCCCTCAGCTGGTTTTTCCAGGAGCCTCATCCAAGTGTGATCTCGTCACTGTGTTTGCAGTGGTTTGGCAAGGACTCGTTCCCCGGGCTCCCTCCCCTTGCCCACTCCTTGCCCTTCCATTTGTTGGAGCTTCCCTATGTCCTCTGTTTTTCTCCTCTGTTTTCCCTTAGTTTCCATGTGCCCAGACACACTGGAAGGGAAATTGGCTCCTGTCCCATTCCTGACCCTGCTGTGCAGAAGTGGGGGATGAGCACGTTGCTCATCCCTGCCGCAGCTCAGAGGAGGAGGAGGAGACCCAGAACGCATCTCAGAAGCCTCCATGTGCATCTCCTGGGGGTGCAGCCCCTCTGGCATCACTCTCCTATGGAACACAGCCTTCCCTCTGCTCCACGTGGTGCTCCAGAGGTGTCGGCTCTGCCTGGAGAAACCCTGCCCTGCAGAGCCACATCCAGATTCCTGAGGTGCAGGAAAGATCCTTCTACCCCCTAAAATCAGGAAATATTTTGGCTGGATCTTAGTCTGGATTAAACCATGGGCTGAAAGAGAAGGCAAAGCGAGGATAACTCAGGGCAGTGTCTTGATTTCCATGGCAGAAATTCCAAAGGGGATTCTGCCCTCTCCGGCATTGCCGTATTTGTCGACCAGGCACGGCAGACAAGGAAGAGGATTGGAAAACGGGGTGTTGGAATGTAGAGTGCAGCAGGAATGATGAGTTGGCATCCCAGCTGGGGAGACATGGAGAGCAAGGAGAGCAATTCCAGTGAGTCAAATGCCCTTCCCTGGCCCCAGGCTAAAATCCAGGGAGATTGGGAAATATAAAAGGAAAGGGGAGGGAGGGAGCACCCTCAGATTCAAACAGAACACTCAGTGTTTGCTTTAGGTGGTGGTGTTTTTCCTTGTCCCTCTTCCTCTCCAGAGAAGAATTAACCTCAGGATGAGAAGTCCAAGCACTTTGTGCTAAAAATGCCCGTCCCAGTTAGGTCTGGTCTTAGCCCAAAATTGCACAGAGTTTCCATCTCCCTGGAACTGCAGTTTCCAGTCAATGAGGCTTCACTCCAGTTACATACAGTCCTCAAACTGGTTAAAGGAAGAAATCCCCTCCCTCTGCTCTTCCCTGTGCATCCCAGTGCATCCATCCTCCCTGGAAAAGCTGAAGAGGGAAGATTTTTTTGTCAAGTTTAAACAATGACTTCTGGGAAGAGCCACGGCATGTGTTCTGCAGCAAATCCGAGGGGATGACCACAAGATTCCCCCTGGCTCCGTGCTCTGGGAAGCCATTGTTTGGGATGCGTTGCAGGGCTGTTTGCCTTGGCCCAGCGTGTCATCCTCTCCCCAGGCTTTGAATAGGCCCTGCTGGAGAAAAGCACTGGAAAAGTCTGTTCTCCATTTGCTCTTGGCATTCATCAGGTTGTTTGTTTGTTTATTTCTTTGGGATTATTTTAAGGACCTCGAGGTCCCCACAGCTCCAGAGGCAGGACCTCCATGTGCTGCACGGATGTTCCGTCTCCGGCAGCTCCGATGGCAGAGGATGGGGAAGGTCAGGTCCCCTTTGTCCCGGTGCCTGACCTGGATGTGCTGCTCCTGCTCCTCAGTGTCCTGAAGGACAAAGGGTTCTCAGCATCCCTGCTCTTCCTTTTCCACTGGGTGAACAATGCTTGCTGCATCCCTGGCTGCTCCAGGCTGTGTCCCAGGATTCCCACTGCCGGAGGGCAGGCTTAGATGGGATATTGGGAAGGAATTCTTCCCTGTGAGGGTGGTGAGGCCCTGGCACAGGGTGCCCAGAGAAGCCATGGCTGTGCCTGGATCCCTGGAAGTGTCCAAGGCCGAGCTGGACGGGGCTTGGAGCAAGCTGGGATAGTGGAAGGTGTCCGTGCCCATGGCAGGGGGTGGGACTGGATGGGCTTTAAGGTCCCTTCCAACCCAACCATTCTGTCACTCTGTGATTATGGAGCCTCAGGCTCCATCTCTCCAGCCTCTCCCAGAGGGATGGACTCCAAGCTGTGTCCTGGGGTCTGCAGGGTTCCCCCATCCTGTCCCACTCCCCTCTCCCAGGCAGGACCAGCTCCTCCTAGCGAATTCCCAGCTATTTGTCTGAGCTCCCGCAAGATCCAAGCCCTGGGGAGCCTGGCACAGCCCCAGGCAATCTGCTCCAGTGCTTTGCTCTCCTTAGAAAGGATTTGTAAACACAAATCTGGATCTTTTCTGCTGCAATCTCAGACCATTGTCAGGTCCCAGCCAGGCAGCCCCAGCTGCTTTGCTCTGGTGGATGAAAAGCTGGGAAAACCTGAGGTTTGAACAGGGTTTGATTCTGCCCAGATCCCCCTGGGCTTCTGCGGAGGTCACCCCCATCCTGCTGACATCCCAAAGAATCAGAGTCGTGGAATGGTTTGGGTTGGAAGGGACATTTCAACGTCATAATCTTCCACTCCCTCTGGAGCATGGAGGCCCTGGATGTGCCAGGGTGGCTTGGAGGGAACAGGGACACCTTCCACTAGCCCAGGTTGCTCCAAGCCCCATCCAACCTGGCCTTGGACATTTCCAGGGATGCAGGGGCAGCCACAGCTTCTCCGGACAGCCTGTGTTCCTCACAGGGAACAATTCCTTCCCAATCTAAACTCTGGGGATTCCTCAGCTCTGCCTTGAGGAAGAAGAAACCTCGGGTCAAACAGCCAAAGAAAGGTTTGGATGTCAGCTGGTCTGTGCCCTCCGAAGGGACTTGGGAGGTGTCCCAAGGTGGGAGGCGATCACCCACATCCTGCCTGGCATTATCCAAGCTGCAGCTGAGGGCAGGAGCAGCGGTGGTGCTGACCACGAGTCCCTCTGGAAATAGCAAAGGGAAGGAAGCAGCAGATGGAGAAAAGGAGGAGCGAGACAGCGCGAGGGAGAATAAGTGGCTGTGCATGAGGAGCTGGGAGGAGTGGAGAGCAGAGGGAGCTGTAATTAGGGCAGGTTTGGTTGTGTGAATTTTGCTGGGTCTGCAGCAGGAGGTTGCCCAGCAGCTGCACAAATGATTTATTACACGCTCTCTACATCTGCCCTGTAGGAAGGTAAATAAAATGTACACAGTGTCCCATTTACACAGACAATCAAGGGGATATGACCCAATTTCTCTTTGACTCCAGCATTTTCCTCCCCGGCATGAACCCCCCGGGAGGTGGGAGCACCCCAGGCCCCCCCCGGAGCTGCATTTATCTCCCTGCCCTTGCTGTCCGAGGGATCCCGGGAGGCACAAATTGGGATTAACCTCCCCCCGCCACCACCATCCTGCACCTCCGGCAGCGCCTCCCCCAAGCACCGGTGACCTGTGACAAGGAGGGACATCCCGGGAGGTGCCAGCCCCGCTCCAGGAATCCGCCGGCACCATCTGCGTGTGGGATTAGGGACGCTCTTCCTCTGACAGGGACAGGGAGAGCGACAGGAGCCGGGAGCATCATCTGGCTCCCACATCTGCCGGCGCTGCTGGGGCTCGGCACAGGCGGCCGCACAACGGCGAGGGGGCTCGGACCCCCCTTCGGAGGAGAAAGTGCTGTGTGAGCAGCGGGAACTGGATTTTCCATGGGTTTGCTCCGTCACTCAGCAGGTCTGGGGGAGATAAGGGCCCCTGCACCCTGGGATCCGTTTGCTGATATCCCAGATCCAGCCTTTGCTGAATGTGCAGGTTTTGGCCGCGCTGTTCCTGACTGTTCCTGGCATTTTTTTTCGAGCTCTCCTTGTTAAGGCTCCTCCAGCCTCCCCAGCAGGCAGCCCCGGGCGGGCAGGAGCCGGCTCCAGCCCTGCAGCCGCCGGGATTTGTTGCAGATGCCGGGCAGGGAGAGGCCGGAGAGGTGGCACGTGGCCAGGGGGCCACGGGCAACCGAACGGGCATAAAGTGGCCATTGAGCTAAAACCCCTCCTTGAGGGATTCAAGCTCAAGGATTTGGCTGTGCAAAGAAAGAGCCCGCGGGCCGTGGGCTTTTCTGAATCCCATTTCCACAGGACTTTAAGCAAATATTCCCTGGAAGCATGTTGTGCTCCGTGCTTGGTCTGTCTGCTGGGTTCATCCTRCTGCATGCAGGAAAAGCCAGCTGGAAAACCTTTCTGCAGGGCTGAGGAGAGGAGCACACACAGGGGCTGGTGACAGCCTTCCCCGGCAGCCCCAGCGCTCGGGGATGGACACTCGCACCGAGCCCTTCCCCAGAGRATCCCTGTGCTCCCCTCCTGCACCCAGATGTTCCCCCAGCTGTGCCGGGCGGAGCGGGGATGCCGAGGACAGGACACTGTTACTTAGCAACAGCTGAAGGATGTGCGCTAACCCCGTCCCCAGCGCCACCCTCCCGGCGAGTCCTGCGGGGGAATGGGCACCGTTCCCATCAGAGCGAGGCTCCATGCGGGGCTTTTTTTCCGTTTTATCTTTCTTCTGCTCCATAATTTTGGGCTGCTTCAGCAGGGAGTTGCTCAGTCCTGGGCTGAATCCCGGCTCTCCGGGATGAGTGGGGCCCATCCCGGAGCCGCTGCCCCTTCTCCTCCTGTTCACTCCAGGCTCCTTCCCCTGCTCCACGCTCCCGCTCCTCCCACAGCCCGAGGACAAAAACCTAATTGCACGACATAAATTATAGCAACTCTCCAAATAAAAGCCCAGGCAGAAAAGGCTGCGGCTRGATGGACACTTGAGGGCTATTAGAAGATGCATAAATTCCTTTCCTCGGGTTTTTCATTTTTACATGTCTAATTACAGTGAAAGAAGCCTTTCAAGGGCTGCTCAACTGCCAGGGCTCTCCGCAGCCCCTGGCAACTGGAGCGGGAAGAGGTGGCAGGGTCGGACACCCCCGTTTACCTTGGAGAGGGCCCGGGGCTAAACAAATGCCAAGGGCTTGGGAAGGAGCGRCGAGGAACCGCTGCATTCCCTTGATCTCCCCCGGGAACCTGCAGCGGTTCCCTGGGCACCCATCACTCCCAGGGAGATGTCTGGGCCATTGTGGGCCCTCTTTATTTATCTGTCGCTCCTCAAACTTTAATTAAAGATGTCTCCTCGGGGTGTGCTTTAGCTCCATATTGAAGATGGACTGGCTGGAGAAAATGAAAATGAGCAGTGTTCCTGAGCACTGGGAATAAAAACCAGGAGGGGGATGATGGATTTTAATGGTCTGGCTCCCCCCACCCCCATGCTCTGGCCATGGAGGCCCCAGATGTGCCAGAGTGGCTTGGAGAGAACAGGAAGGACCTGGGATCCACCAGGCAGGGGAATTTCAGGCTGGGACGGGGAGAAAAGCCCTTAAAGCAAGAGAAATGCAGAGAGGTCAGAGGGCAGAGCTGCTCCCAGCTCAGAGCACCCAGCGCCTGACGAGCTGCTGGGATAATTAGGGGCAATTTATACCTCCAGGTCAGGGGTTCACTCTGCCTTGTCATCGATTTTGAGGTGGGTGATAAACTGCCGGGAAAACAGAGCTGTCGGGATAACACGGGAAATGTCCCATTAGAGGGGGAGCTTCTGGGGCAAGCGCTGCCATYGGAGCCCTCAGAGCCCCCCGTGGCCGTGGCCTGGGCAGGACTCCCGTGGTTTTGTTGCCACTGTCCCCCATCCCTGAGGCTGGCAAATGTCCCCTCTGACACTGTGCTGGTCTCCTTCCCATGGAGTGAAGGTGTTGGGATGCTGGTCATCAGTGTCCCTCCAATCCAGGAATCACTCCATCATTTTTGGGAAGCAGATTTAAGAAGGCAGCCCCAGGGTCATGATCACACAACCTTCGGGGAACCTGAAAACAAATCCAGGGAAGTTTTGTGCCTGCGTTTGTCACTGCTTTCCCAGTGCGGGGGAACAGCCTTTGGCTCCTGGTCCTGGATCCATGGACAGGACGATTCCCAGGGCTGTCCCGGCTGGAGGTGGAGGTGCTAAAGGCAGTAGAGGTGCTGGGGTGTGCAGGGCATGGATTCATGCTCAGTCCATCCTGTTCCCATGTTTGCTCTGCTCCAGAGGCGATGGAAAAGGGAAGCCCAGGCAAGGGGAGCTTCCTGCAGGGAAGGGGCTGTGCCTTGGCTCACAGCTCTGATCACAGATGCAGACCCTGCTGCTCCCGGCGAGCACAGCGAGAGCTTAAATATGTTTGTTCCATGCCTTTCTTTGCAAACTGCTCCAGCAGGTAGAACACTTCCCAGATCTATTCCTGAAGCCAAAGAAAAGCAGCTGCAGGAGGGAGCTGGATGTGTGAGGCAGCTCAAGCCCCGGTTCTGCTGCAAGGCACAACGAGCTCTGCCCCTCATCCCGGGATGCTCCCCYGGATTTGATTGCACCGATGTGATCCCACTCTGGATAAGCTGCCTGAGCTGGAGCCTGCCTCTGCTTCCTCTAATTAAAGGTGTCAAATTATGCCCCGGACTGAATTCAGCAGCGGCAGCAAAGTCCTTCCCAAGTCCATGAAATCACCCAGACCTTGGGCCATGAAATTCCAGGAGAGGTGATGCGCTCTGAACTTCCCGGGCTGAGAAGTGCCCTTTCCACCCAAAGAGGTCCCAGACAATTAAATGTGACCTGGCTCATCGGGATCAGGGCTAAAATTGCTCCGTCTGTGGCTCAGGGCTCATCCACAGCCCCCCAAAACCAGGTGCAAGTCTTGGAATCTGCAAGGATGGGGATGGAGCGGTGCCGTGCTGCATCCCAGGGTTGGGAGCACAGCTGGACACTGCCACAGCCTTCCTGGAACCTCTCTGTGTCACTTTGGGGGATGTCCCACCTTTCAGAAATGACCCTTGTCCTGATGGAGACACAAAGAAGCCTCAGACCCAACCCATGGGCAGGGTGGCAGGAATCAGGCATTTCCAACCACAAAGATTTAAGGAAAATCATACTGGCAAGTGGATTCAGCAGCAAAGTTCACCAGGTGAATTCTTTGCTGGAGCTGGGAATGAGACACCTGGAGAGCTCCATGTCCCCCAAAACCCTCGGCTCAGCAGATCCCCCTCACCGAGCACCCAGCTCGTCAGCTCTGTGGGGACGGATTTGTGAGGGTTCTCCTGTCRTGCCATTAAAAATATTAATAATAAAAGAGGGGGAGAGAAGTGTGTGGGGATGGAAAAGAGACTCTGCAGCCTGGAAAGCCACCCCTGAGCTCCGGCACAGCTCGGAGAAGCCCCTCTCGGCATCCAGTCCCTGGGTGGTCTCTGCCTCTTAATTACAGGGTTAATGCCACGTTACGATCACGAGAAGTTTCTTAGCCTGATAATGAGTAGGAAGCAGCTGTAGCCTGGAAAATGGAATAATTGCAGAGTGGAGCAGTGTAATTATAAGGTGTGGATCCACTGCCTCCATGTTTACCTAGAGGAGACGAAATCCTCTCGGAAGCTGCAGCCGTGGCAGCAGCTGGAGCTGTTCCTTGCAGGGGGGTGTAATTGTGTAGTAAAGGGGGAGTAGGGACAAGTCCTGGCCTGCTCCAGTTGCTGGGGATGTGCCAGGGCTTGATCTCAGGTGGACTCAGAGCCAGGAGCACCCAGCCCATGCTGGATGAGCATCATTCCATCTTCTGGGAGGGGCATTTCCATGGAGCATCACCGTGACAATCCCAGCTTGGACACAGCATCACAGCCTGGGTTGGCTTGGAAGGGACCTTAAAGCTCATCCCGTTCCACCTCCTGCCATGGATCTTAAAGATCAGCCCCATTCCACCTTCCCCTATCCCAGGTTGCTCCAAGCCCCATCCAACTTGGCCTTGGACACTTCCAGGGATGGGGCAGCCACAGCTGCTCTGTGCCAGGGCCTCCACACCCTCGCTGTAAAATCCTTCTTCCTTCCACATGCTCATTCTGCCTCATTTTCATTCTGGGAAAAAGCTTTTGCCAACTATTTTTTCCCCTAAAAAAGAGATTCGGCTGAATCCAAACATTTGTTGCAGTTTTGCTGGGTCTGCTCAATTATTCTGCACTTTAAAAAGACAAAATATGCCAATGTGGAGAGGAAAAGTGGGTCAGGTTTGAGATGAGTGGCAGTAACAGCGACTGAAGCACAGCTGAGCTGTTCCAGCAGCTCTGTCCGATGCTCTCCTTGAGATCCTGATGCTCTCCTTGAGACCCTGCAGCCGGCACAGCCTCGCTCCAAACCTATCCCGAGCTCCATTGCCTGTGCAACCTTTGGAAATGTCTTCTCTTGATCTTCAGTAATGACCTGTGCTGGTGTCTTTTGCGATGAATGGGCTGGAGAGGAGCAGGGGAAGGTGAGAAGAACCCTTCCCTAACCCTTCCCTAGCCCTTCCCTAACCCTTCCCTTTCCCTTTCCAAGGTCCTTTACCAGGTCTGGGATCTTCTCCTGCTGCCCATCAGCTGGAAAATAGCTCAGGCACCACTTGAGGAGTTGGGCCAAGTTCTGTGATGAGAGACAATGAACTAACTAATGAGAGGGAGTTTTTCATGGCCCCACACATTTCCCAAATGCTCCTGGGATACATTTCCCCCACAGCAGATGTCCAGCTGGTCATCGCTCTCCACCAGGTGACATCCCATCCCTCGGCAGCATCTCGTACGATCCCAGGATGGCTTGGGCTGGAAGGGACCTTAAAGCCCATCCAGTCCCACGCCCTGCCACAGGCAGGGACACMTTCCACTGTCCCAGGTTGCTCCAAGCCCTGTCCAGCCTGGCCTTGGACACTTCCAGGGATCCAGGGGCAGCCACAGCTGCTCTGGGCACCCTGTGCCAGGGCCCAACCACCCTCACGGTAAAAACTTCTCCCCAATATTTAATTTAAACTGAGTCTCCTTTGGGTCGATATCTGGGCACCGCGTGGTTCCTGCGCCAGCTGCTCCACGAGCACCCAACCCCTGAGTCCTGCCCTGCCTCCCCGAGGGACAGGAGCCCCTCGTGCTCCTGCACTGGGCCCCGGGGACAGAACCAGGGGTGTGTGACTGCAGCAGGGTCACTGAGATGCCTCAAGAGCCCCATCCTGGCAGAGAGCCTCATGCTCCATCCCTGTTTCACCTCCTCCCCAGGGATCCCACTCAGCTCCCAGAACTYCTGCACAGGTTTAAATTGGGCTGTTCAGACCCCCAGGGCAGGAAAAGCAGGAGGAGGCAAGCAGGGACCCAAGTGGCTGATTTAATTGCACATTCCCATTGGAATCACTGTTTTATTGGAGGTTGGAACAGGTAACTCCAGCATGGAACTACAGCCCGTGCCAGGGCCGTGCTCTGGAGGCAGCAGGAGTTTCACCCTGATCACTTTTACTTGTTACCAGCATCTCCAAATCCCTCTAAATTCCTCGTCTCTCTCCTTGATTTCCCCCTAGTCCTGCATGCTGAAGTCTGCAGAATCCCTGCCTTCCCTGTCCATTAAGCTTTTAACACTCCCTGCATTTCCCGACAATGCCGCAGATCCCATTACAGCTCCTTAAATGTTAATTTTTATTGATTCTATGCACGGACATAAAAATCCACCCCCATACAAACACCAGACATATATTGAGATATATATTGATATCTAGCAAGTGGTTCCCGGAGCTGGAGGCTACTGGAAGTTGGTTACCTGGACCCCGGGGAATGGGGGAATCCTTCCCAGAGRGAAAACAGGGAGGCCAAAGGCAGAGCAGTTCCATCAGCAAGAACTCAGGAAGCAAAGGGACTTTCCTCAAGGCATTCCTGAGGAAAAGGACTTGAGGAGCTGCCGGGCTGGACTGAATCTGAGGTGACAGAGGGGGATGGCGCCAGGAAGGAGGGAATTTCCAGGGTTTCTGCTGGGATGAACCCCTTGCTCACCYGAGAGCAGCCCCATGCCAGGCACACAGTGAGCATCCCGCACCCATCCTCCCTCGGATCCTTCGGAAGAGGTGGATTTCTCTGGGAAAGGGGTTGGTTGCCTCAGGGATTATGGAGTTGTTGGGTTCTGTGTCGYGGTCACGGCAGCAAAGCAGAACTGAGCAGCCAAATGGCTTTGTTAATCCTCTGCCTTTGATTTCCAGCACTGCCCGTTTGCAAACACAGCTTTAATCTCCATCCCGGCTTTCCAGCGAGCTCCACGAAGGACACCGGAAAACAAGGATGCTCAAATAGAAAGGAGAAGAGGATGAGCCCAGGGAGGGCCCCTGCAGAGACACTGGGTGTCCTCAGCCAGCCCTGCCCCCTCCCAGCTGCTTGGTGACCGGGTGCGGGTGTCACTCAGCTCTGGGAAAACACACTCCTATTTTCTTTATCTGGAGAAAATACCTGCCCTGGCTCCGAGCTGCTCCCAAGGAGCGCCGGTGTCACTGCCACAGGGCAAAGATTCACACAGGCACCTTGCAAAGGGGATGAACCTGGTGCTTGGATTTATATTGGAATGAGAGGGGACATGAGGGAGCCACGGGGTCCTCGCTGGGACATTCCAAGTGAATCCAGGYGGGACAGGAAGCCAAGTTTTCACCTGCCATCAGTTTTCTACTGCATGACCTCCATCCAAGCCCTCTGTGCACATCCTCGTACAAAGGGCYGGGTTTGAAACTAAAAGAGGGAAGATTTAGGTTAAATATTAGGAGGAAGTTCCTCCCTGGGAGGGTGGTGAGGCCCTGGCACAGGTTGTCCAGAGAAGCTGTGGCTGCCCCACCCCTGGAAGTGTCCAAGGCAGGGAGTGGAACAAGATGAGCTTTAAGGTCTCTTCCATCCCAAACCACGCTGGGATTCTGTGATTTTTTGGGAGGGGATGGCACATGGAGAGCCTGGGAGAACGGTGGCACTGGGGACATGGCTGTGCCTGCTGTGGCAGCAGGTCCTTTGGCACTGCTGTGGGGCTCCACAGAGCTGCAGCTGCATTGGTGGTTCTGTTTCATGGCTCTGCTGAGTGTCAGGAGGGAGGAGAGATGGCAGCAGCTTGATTTCCTGAGAATGATCCATTTAGAGAGCGATGGCTCAGCCAATCCTTTGGGAAAAGCCTGGGGGCCTTTGTGCAGCCACAAGTGTTATTGAGACTTTCAGCTCCGACACCAGCTCCCATCCATCACGTCTGCCTGGCCTTCCCAGTGCCCCTCCTCCTCCTCCCACAAATATTCCCAGAGCAAACTCCATTGACCCTCCCAAGGTCCCTGTTCACCTGTTGCCTGACACGCTCCGGGCTCGTCCTCCGGCGTTGGAAGAGTTAAATCCTGCGTGCCCCGAGGCCACGCTTCACTTGATAATGTCATCAGCTGGTGACAGTGTTAATGCGGGGATCAGGTGCAGGAGGCGGCTGCATTACCCTGGAGAGAGATGAGTTGTGTCCGGAAGAGCCAGAGCTGGATGCGTGGAATGATTGCACCAGGGGTGTCCTTCCTTCCTTCCTTCCCCCACTAAAGCATCAGCGGCCCCTCCACAGGGACACCCTCTTCCCTCTTGTTCCATGAACCTCTCTCCCTCCTCCTCCTCCTCTCCTCTTCCTCCTCCTCCTCCTCCTCTGTGCCACATTGGACCGTGCCCCTCCAGGCTGCTGCTCTCTCCATCCCGGGAAGTGCAGCATCCCTGGGTGGTCCCTGTGCTGCAGAAGTGGCAGCAGTGCTAAGCCAGTGCCACCACCGTGCTGTCCCAAGTACTCCCTTCATCTCTCCTGCTGTCTCCCACCAGTGCCATCCCCTGTCCCCCACCAGTGCCATCCCCTGTCCCCCACCAGTGCCATCCCTGTCCCCCACCTCTGCCATCCCCGTCCCCCTCCTGCGCCATCCCTGCCTCTCTCCTGCCTGTTTAACACATTGAGAATTTTTTCAATATATGTTTAAATCCCTTTGTCTCTCCAGGAGATGAAGGCTCCATCCACAGCTCGTCCATCCCAGTATCCCAGTGCTCCCAGACAGGCAGGGAGTGCTGGGCTGGGGAACTTGCTGCTGGGACCTGCTGGTGTCCCCTCTCTGAACGCTGGATGAAGTCACCCTGTGCCTTTTCCATCCGGCTCTGCTCATCCAGGTGGGAGGTTCGTGTGGATGGTGGTGACCTGGGACACTCCCCTGGGAGCTGAGCAGGGCTGGGAGTTCCTGGGACAGAAAGCAGAATGTGGGCAGGGGAAGCAGGAGGAGAGGCAGGAGCAGCTGTCTCTCCCTTGGCAGCATCCTGCCCATCTGTACCTGGTGTTCCGGAGCCGCTTGAAAACCCTCTCATCCCTGGAAGTGCCCAAGGACRGTGGAAGGTGTCCCTTGCCGTGGCAGGGGGTCCTTTCCAACCCAAACCATTCCCTGATTCTGTGATTCCATGATTCCATGCAAAGCCCAGGAACACTGAAGAAGAGCTGACCCTGGGGCTGTCCCAGGGTCTGAGACTGTGACAGGGCCCCCTCAAACCTCCTGCAGAGCACCACTGCCAGCGGGACCCCACTCCATCAGCTGGAGAGCAGGGACAGAACAGCAGCAGAAGTGGTTTCCCAGTTGGAATTGGAGCAGGCTGGATGAGTCCCAGCAGAAAGCCCTGAGGAGCCCATGGAGGGTGGGGAGGGAGAAGAGCAGGCAGGAGAGGCTCTTGTGCAAAGCCTGGATTTAAATAAACAAGCAGCAGGCAAAGAGCGGTGGGATTGGAGGAGAACTCCTTCAGCTGAGGTTTCCATGAGTGCTTCCATGGGTACGCAAACCAGGCCAGCACAAGGAGTTTGTCCTGATAGTCCTTGTTCTGCACTTTCCCAATAAACATCTCTGGGCAGGATCCTTCAGTGGGCTGGGTCCAACAGGGACAGCAGGGACTTCTCGAGTTGTTATTAATGGTTTGTGTTCTGCTGGTGCTGGGAGAGCTTTGCTGGAGTTATCCAAGGAAAAATAAGCTTTTCCAAACAGGTATTTAAAGACCCAAAGTGCTGCCATGTCCTCACCACCTCTCCTGCTCTCTCCAGCCTTGGCCGTGCCTCCTGCATCCCTTGGGATCTGCTGGCAGCGAGGACGCAGCGGCTTCCCCTCCCTCCTTCCCCTGAGCACCATCAGGGCTTCACCCACTTCCTCCTCCTGATTTGGGGATCCTGTTGTCCAGTCCTGTTCCTTATCTTCTCACCATCACCTCTTGCTGGCTCGACCCTGTCCTCTCTCCCTGGGCTTGGGGGATGCTTTCCCGCTCTGGGGGTCCCGAGGAGCCGTGTCCACGTGCACGTCTCACCCTGGTGAGACTGAAACAGAGGGTTGGAGTGGGGGGCAGGAATGGAGCAGCCAAGCCTGGGAAGTGCTTCCCATTGGAGCCAGGCTGCCCTGGCAGCCAACCTCACACTGCAGCTTCTCACCCTGTCAGTTATTAAAGATGTCCCCCAGTTCCACCAGCACGGGGAATTTTTGCTCAGGGAGCAGGACAGACGGATTTTAACTGAGCTGCTGCTCCCCAGACATGTTCTCTGCATAAGAACATCTTATTTCTATCATCCTTTCACCACTTTTTCACCCTCATCTTCCCCCTTCCCGACTTGGTTACAAACCAACTTGGAAATCTCAAGCTCCGAGCCAGCCCCTAATTTTTAATGAATGTTCTCCTCTCTCCCCAAGACCTGCAGAGCTTTGCTGACATTCTCAGCATCCCAAAGAGCCTCGACAAGCAGCTGAAACCTCCGTGGTGAGGGGGCCGTGCCCACCTCCCCCGGTTCCCACACTCCCAACACCTCCGGATCCTTCCCGGCTCCCGGTTCGCGTTTCCCCCGCACTGCCGGCTTCTCCCGGCTCGGCTCTCAGACAGCTGTGATGGATCAGTGACAAGCTGCCTTTGTGTCCTCCTCTTGCACAACAATAGATACTCCTGTCTGTTTATACAAGTTTGAATTTGTCCCTATAAATACGGGGTGGAAGAAACAGTAGACTATAGATTGCACCCTGACAGCTGAAAGATTAAGGGAATCCATTAACTAAACCAACTGCCTGGAAATCTTATGCAGAACATACACCTGAAAGCCATTACTGCTGTCCTGTCATGCTGCTTTATCTCTTTATTTAGGACCCTTTTTGTTTGGTTGAGGGGTTGCTGCTTTTTCTGCTTTTTTTTTTCCCCCTCTAATAATGTAAACTTGTTCTGGAGTAACAGAGGAGCCCTTGATGAAGTATCTAAGTATTTTCTGCTGAAGAATTTATGAACTCGGAGCCAGCACTGTCCTTGCCAGATCCCATGGAGCGGGAGAGGAGGGGGCACTCGCCTGTCTCGGGGTTTGTGCAGTGAATGGCCTTGGCTCGGGTTTCCCTGCACTGAACTGTTTGCTTTGCTCTCATGGGCGACTCTGCCTCACTTCAATCTCTGGCTGCACTTAACCTTTTTTCACCTGAATTCTCTCCCTCCCTCCCTCCCCACCTCTCCCGCAGCTCCCTGCTTTCTAAAGCCCACCCTCAAGTKCACGAGTGCAGCAGTCGCTCGGCTCTGCCGGAGCCGGGCGGGATCCTGGCTCTGATACTGTTGAAGTCTTTTTTTCTGCCGGGCTATTCAGGAATGCACACAATGCCCGTCTCCATAGTGCCCGTGCAAGCTCCTTGTCTCCACCAGCACCACGCCTGCTCCTCTCCGGCCTCCTCCCCTCCCGGCTTGGTGCTGGGGAGGGGGAGGGGGTGTCCGGGGGGTCTTTCTGCACCTTGCTGGGAGCCAGAATTAGAGAAGGGAAAAGCAGAGACGTGCGGCTATTCTGAAGTGAAAGTCATTTCAGACTGACAGAGAGAGGGTTTAGATGGGATATTGGGAAGGAATTCCTCCCTSTGACRGTGGTGCCTCAGGTTTCCCAGAGAAGCTGTGGCTGCCCCTGGATCCCTGGAAGTGTCCAAGGGCAGGCTGGACAGGGCTTGGAGTAACCTGGGATAGTGGAAGGTGGCCCTGCCCATGGCAGGGGGTGGAACGGGATGGGCTTTGAGGTCCTTTCCAGCCCAAACCATTCCATGGTTCCATTCTGAGCCTGAGGAGCACCAGGAGCACCGCTCGCACAGAGCCTCTCCAGCTCCCACCCAACAGGAGAGGTGCAGMTGCAGGAGGGCGCACAAATCCCTGGTTAGCTTTTGGAAGCTGTTTGCCTGTGAAAACAGAGGTTGAACCCTCCCTGYTCCCCTTTTCCCTCACCCTGCTTCCCCTTTCCCAAGGCGGGAGAGGCCGAGCCTCTCCMGCAGCACTGCAGCATTCCTGACGAGACCTTGCAGCTATCAAATGATTTCTGCCCCATGTCCCAGGCTGGACCCTCGTCTCAGAGGGGGACACTGAGAGTCCGGTTCCTGCCACTGTCATCCCGGGTAGCTGTGTCCTTCGTTTGAAATCCCCGGACGGGGCAGAGGTGGGAAAGCTTTCCACAAGCGCAGCGGTTCCGTGCAGGCTCTCCCTGGGCGGGAGGGTGACCTCCCTRCGGCAGAGCCCCCGTTCCGTGCTGATGGTGAGTGATTAATGCTGTCCCCAGGCAGGAATAAAGTTTCAGGAGCTGCTATTGTCAGGGGAACAGGAGCGGCTCCCGCCCCGCTGGACAGATAGTAGCCGCGGCAACGGCGGAGACACCGGGAAAGGGCCGGGAGCGTTCGGTGGGCGATGGGACACGGTGGGGGGGGGGCGGAGATCCCATTCAAGCCCATGCCTGGGTGCCACTGAGATGTGAAGAATTTGAAAATAGGGTTTCAAAGTTAAAGCAGCTGCAAATGCAGCCGAGATGGGGAATTTTCATTCCTCTCTCCCTCGAAGTTTGTCCAAATTCCCATCCAATGCTGCTGGGCTGGATCCTGTCTTCAGCATGGATCGTGCCCACTGGGACTCCTCTGAGTTGGGAGAGAGGTGTTCCTCAGCAGCTGGGAGCAATCAGAAAGAAGTTTAGGGATGGAAAGGCAGGAACGAAGGATGGGAGGACGCAAGTGAAGCAGCTGCAATTGTGGAAAATTCTGGATGAATCCACAAAAGAAAACCCATCCGTTTCAGGAGGCTCTGGGATGCTGGAAGGATCCCTGTCCCTGCTCCATGGCTCTGCAAAAGCACTGAGAAGGTCCTGGAGCACCTCTGACAGTGCTGTGGGGAACAGCAAGCAGGGAAGGGCCTGGAAGAACAACCATGGATGCACCATCAACGGCTTCTGCTCCAGAGTTGTCTCTGGGACTTCCACCAATGGATGGATGTGTTGGAAGGCGCTTGGAGACCTTTGGTGAGCTTTGGGAGCAGGTCTGAATGGACATCCACTGACCATCAGTGGGTCAAGGCTTCTCCTGGAAGTGTCCATGGGTTTTTAGGAAGGGAYGGACGCTGTTTGGGGTTTGCTGGGGAGCTCCGGGAGCAGCTCAGCCTCAGGGCCAGGATGTCCAGCATGGAGATGCTCCAGGGAAGAACCCATGGTGGTTCTTCCTCCAGACCAACCAGCGGCTGCCCTGGGAAGTGTTTTCCATCTGGGAAAGGAGAGGAAGGGCTGGAGATGGAGAGATGAGCCGTGTGCTGCTGGAGGATTCCCCTGTAAATYCGATTGTGCTGGAGAGGGCTCCATGCACATTGGGCTCATTTGGGCTGTGCTGGGGGGAGATGGAAGAGGTCGGGAGAGCCGGGGTTGCCAGGCAACACTCCCCGTACAGTGGGAAGATAAATCCCACAATAATGGAAAGAAGGGATCCTTTCCTCGCCTGTTGTTTGTTTCTCTCTTCCTCTGTGGTTCGTCTCACTCGGATCCTGGCTGCGGCTCCAGGGAGCAATGTGACCTTTTCGTGCTCCAAAGGACCAAGAGGTTTATCCTTGGTGATGAAAACTGGGATTTTTGGATCTGCTGGGGCAGAGGGCTGGCGGAGACAGGCACACCTGGTTTTGGGAGGAAAAGGGATTGTGGGAAAAGCCAATTCCTTATCTCTGGACACATCCCACTCATGTACCACTTGCTTTTGGCAAACATTTGTGTGTTTGCTCTTTCCCCGTCTCCAAGAAAGTGTTTTGTGGTCCCTGCTCTGAACAGGGCTGAGGTTGGTGTTGGGCTTTGCCTGGATTGAGGTTGCTCCATCAGCACCAGGTGACTGATTCCATCCCTCTGATCCCATCACTCGTGATTCCAGCTCAAACACAGCTGGAGCGCCGAGCACCCTCAGCGAGCTGTTTGCAATCAGCCAAGAAAAAAGCAGGCAGACAAGTCTCCCGCTCCGGGTGTTTAAACACTTCCCAACAACAAGAAAAGCTGGAGGAAATTGCGATGATGAGAGCAACCAGAATTGGAGACTTAATTTATCCCATCTATCATTTGCTCCGACTTGTTCAGCTGGCTCGATTTTCCGTCAGTGCTTTTCAGGGATGCAACTGGGATGAGGAGGAGAAGAGACAAAGTAGGATGAGACTCCAGCTTAGGGAGCATTTGCTGAGCACACTCTGCTGTGGCAGTGCCCATCATCCTGGCCTGGACTGACAGCATTCCCTGCTCCCAGGAATCCTCCATCCCCGGSAGCGGTGACCTTCGCTCAAAGGTTGGACTCAATCTTGGAGGTGTTTTCCAGCATTAATGATTCTATGCGGAGGAAAGCCCCAAAGAGTGGTGGTTCCTCTTCCCACCAGTGCTCTCTCCACCCATCAGGCAGAGGAAACAGGCCCAAGCCATCGGATTCCAGCTCTGCTGCCAGGAATCCTCCATCCTTGGGAGCGGTGACCTTTGTTCAAAGGTTGGACTTAATCTTGGAGGTGTTTTCCACCATTAATGATTCTGTGGAGAGAAAAACCCCGAAGAGTGGTGGTTTCTCACCCCACCACCCCTCTCTCCACCCATCAGGCAGAGAGGATCCATCCCAAGGCTGGGCTGGAGCAGTCGGATTCCGGAGCTGCCGCTCCTGGCGCCGCTTGTTTCCGTCTGCAATTAGCTTGGAGCAGCATGGTAAATATTTCATACCTTAGAGCAAAGGTTGTTTAATTTTTCATTCTCTTAAAGCTGCTCATGAATGTTTTACGGAGCTGATCTCCTCGGCTGGAGTGGGAATTGGAAAGCACAAGAGAGGCATCCTGCAGCTCCAGGTTTGGGAGTGTATCCACTGACCCCTCATCCATGGTGGATCTTAATTAAAGGTGCTGATGAGCCTGGCTGGAGCGGGATGTTGAGCAAAGCATCTTTACAGACTCTGCTGCCATGTAAAATAAAATGCGTCCAATATCCCTCTCCAATCCTATTTATCCCAGCAGGAATTAAATTGTCCTGAATTCCATGGACTCAGCAAGAGGACAAGCCCCCAGCTTGTGTGTCACAGCAGTTTCTGCTCCGGGGTTTTTGGGAACTCACTTCAAGTCCTACCGTTGCTGGGATCAGCCAAAAATGCCATTTCTGAAAGGTTTTTCTCAAAATCCATTGCTCCTGCCCATTTTCATGGGGAAGGTGGCCCTGCCCATGGCAAGGGGTTGGAACCAGGCCGCTTCCAACCCAAACTATTCCAGGATTCTGAGTTTCTGGGGTGACTGCCTCGTTTCTTCTCCATTTCTCTTTCTCTAGGAAAAGAAAGCCAAGAGCAACTCTGCTTGTGACATTTGCCACCCAGGCTTTTCATTCCGGATACCACGGCATTCCCCGGACTCAGATCCATGCCTGCCTCCCTGCAGGATAGGCTGAGGGTGATGTGGGTTGGATGAACCCAAATTAAGTCTTCAGGAAAGGAGTTGGGAATTAATCCCAGCCGGGAGCTCAAGCATGCAGGATGCGCTCCCACGGCTGCGTTCCCTCCATCCCTGCTCCTGCTCTCTCCCTCTGCCCACATYCTCTGGCACTTTAATAGGAATAGATTCCCAAAGCCCTTAGCACCCATGCACTGGTTTTTGTTCACAACCAGGCTGGAATGCACGGAGTCCTGGCAGGGAGCTGTTTTTTCAGAAGACTTCCCTGGAAAAAACTCTCCTTTCTGCTTTATCCTTCCTGAGGTAGAAGCCCCATCCTGGAAGTGCTCAAGGCCAGGTAGGACGGAGCTTGGAGCAACCTGGTCTGGTTGAAGGGGTTGGACCAGGTGGCCTTGAAAGGTCCTTTCCGACCCAAATTATTCTGTGATTCCTTCTCCACACTGGCAGCAGCTCTGGAAAGAGAAGAGATGCCAAAGGTGTCCTCCCAAACCTCTGGCTTTTCCCTGTGCTTCCCTGTCCTTCCTGAGCTGCCTCATCCGGCCYGATCCAGGGGACATCCCTCAATCCAGTGCTCTCTGCCACAAACATTTGGAGTTCCTTTTCCTCTGCAGAAATGGAGGAACACCCGTGAAAGGGGGAGAAAAGAAGGGAATACACAGGATAAAGGGCACAGAAAGGAGTAATACTCACGTTAGAGGGAACAAAAAGCAGGAACACACCTGATAAGGGACACAAAAAAGAGGAATACACAAGATAAAGGACTCAAAAAGGAGGAATACACACGATAACAGGCAGAACAAGGAAGGAATATGCATGACAAAGGACAATTAGCAGGAGTAATGAATTGCCTGGGATCTCTTATTGGATCTGTTATCTCCTTTCTTCTTCACCTTCCCTTGTTTGGGACCTGCTCAAGTGGCTTCCCTGTATTTCAGATCCCACATGGATGATCCTCACGGGCTGTGCTGTCCCAGGGCAGTTTAGGGTGATGTGACAGGCTTTGACCAGGCTCAGGGGTGGTTTTCCCTTCGAATTCCAGTAGTCTGGACACCCAGGGATAATCAAATTCCTGATCTGAGTTCGGCTGCTACCCAAACCAGGAATTCAGATCCTCTGTTCCCCTGTGCTTGTCCCAAGCCATGGTTTTAGCACAGAACTGCAAGAAAATCCCCATGGAAAACTTATCCAGTGAATGCTGCACCTGGGATGAGCTTCCCTGAGCCTCCCCCGGGCCCTCGGAACCAGCATTTGGTGGCCCTGTCACAGAAGGACTTTGGAGAGAGTTTTGTGGTGGCCCCTCCCTGATGGCCTGAATCCACGTGGGATGGAGGCGACAGCAGGAGGGATCACCTTCCCCATCCCTGAGTCACCTCGGGTGGGAGCAGGGATGCTCTGCAGCCTCGCCCTCTGTCCCCTCTCCACACCCTGAGGCCACATGCCCACGCTGCTYGGGGACACGAGGAGCGGGAAACGTCACACTCCCTCTTTTGTGTGTCCAGAACTGCCACTTGTGTCCTGTTCAAAGAATTCCTGGTGTAAGTTGCACTTGGATTTCCATTCTTTTCCCTGGAGCTCTGAAGTGCTCGGAGCTGCTGGGATTTGGCAGGGAGGCTCTGCTCGTCTCCTGGAGATAACATGAAATTTGGGATGCAGGTGATGGTTTGGGATGCAGGGCTTGGAGACAGCCGGATCCACACCTTTGGCACGAGGAGCAGGGAGCCTGAGATGGGCAAGGAGAGGGGACCAGCCTGCTCTGACACCTCCCACCACCGAAGGCACATGGAGCTGAGTCAGGTGGCAGAGCCAGCGGAGCTTTGGGAACACTGACCGGGAATTCCTAATGAAAGAAATCACCCTGTGGCACCCGGTATTGTATCTGCAACCTGCTCCGAGTGTGCTTTCCATGAATCCATTAATTAGGGACTGAGCCTGGGAGCGACATTAACAAATCATCAGGATGCGTTTGTCCATGCTCCCTCTGAAAGCTCCCATTTGGAAATCTGATTAGGATTGGATCGTTTTAATCAGTGACCAAGGAACACGGAATCCCTGTCCTCCCTCTCTGCCTGAGTGATGCAGGCACACGGCCTTGAATTCAGGCAGCTCTCCATAACCTTTTCCTGGAAAATCAAAGGAATCGGGGGTGTGAGGGGCTCATCTCCTGCAGGGCTGGGACACCTCGTCCAAAAATCCCTTTGGAAGATTCCGCTCMTGCTGGGCTTGAGCAGCAAAAAGGGATGAAAAAGGAGTCAAAGACAATAAACAGGAGGACAAAATGCTCTGGAAGGCAGTGAGGAATGTAGGTGACGGTTTAGTGTGACCTGGGATCTCCAACAAACAATTCCAGCAGCATAGAAAGGTTTCCCACCAGGAGGCTTCCATGAGTGCTTGTCCCAAATCATCCTCACCTCAAATGCCAGCGCAGAGTCTTCTGAGGAGGGACGAACGCTCTCATCCGAGGAGGAACAAACACACGGATCCAGACCAGATTTTTTACTTCACCTCCCCTGCCTGAAAATCTGCTGCTCCCAAAGTGTCAGACAGGGAAGAGACTCCCCTTTGTCTCTTCATTCACTGGGAAGAATCCATCATCCAACACTTTTCACCTGCCTCAGTCACAGGTAAATCCCACACCAGATTTTTTTGCACTCAAACCCTTCACGATTCCTCTCACCTCCCTCGATGGGACAAATAAAGCTCCGTAATATGCAAAATCCCTGATTTCTTGAATTCCTTCCACTCCGAGATGTCTTTTGGCAAGGAGCCTCCTGCAGAAGGGATGAGCCCCATCTGTGCCAAAATGCAACTCAACCCCCCGCTTGCAGCCCTGGGTCGGATTTTGATCATAACTCTGCTTTGAATACATGGAAGCATTAAAAAAAAGGGGGGGGAAGGACATTCAATGGAAAACCAAGAGCTTTGAAATGTGAGCTGGGCTCGGGCAGCACCGGGGGCTGCTGCCGAGTGCCTCGCCGCGCTCCCGGCGTTCTCCCGGCGTTCTCCCGGCCTTCTCCCGGCGTTCCCGGCCGCTGCCCCGCCGAGAGAGCCTTTTGTCTTCCCAGCAGGCTGGGGCTGAGCGCTGGAAGCCGCTTCCCAGAGGGAAGGCAGCTTGTTTGCAAGAAAAAGGCGAGTTTTCTTTGGCTTTTTTTGAAAAATAATCTGCCATTTATTTTTTTTTCCTATATCTGCATAAATGCTGCAATTCTTTGTGGGATTTTTTTCCCCCCTGTCTCCGCTAACAAATGCTCCAGTGTCTTTTCCAGCATAAAAGGGTGGGGGAGGGAGAGGCACAACCCCCTCCTTCCCAACCAAACCATCAGCATATTTGCACTGGTTAATTTAATCGGGAATTAATGCCATTAGCGGATTAAACACGGCAACAGCCGCGGCTCCCGGTGCGCATTCCGGCGGAGCAGACGGGGTGTGGATCCAGCACACGCTGACAATGAAGTGGGAAGGAGCCGGGCTGGGCGTGGTGGGATCCGGTGTCCTCCTGCATCCCTGTGCGGATCGGTGTGGCACAGGGACAAGGACAGACCGGGATGGGGGGAATTCACCGGTGGCCACGGGCAGGGCTGGGATGGAGGCTCAGGGAAAAGGCTCTGCGTGCGTTGTTTCGGTCCAGCCTCAGTTTTCCCCTCCGTAAAATGGGCACAGAGACATGGATCCAGCATCATCTGGAATGTCCTGGTGGGAAGTGGAGAGCACGATAGCAATGGGGTTATCCAGGAGAGCCCAGGGATCAGCGGGAATGTGCTGGAAGAGAGAGGAGAAGGGGATTCTGGATCCCTTTAGCCCTTCTTGAATTGATGTCCCAGCCAGGTGACCGTGCCTTGGATTTGGGATCCTGTATCTCCCAAGAAGTGGGAAACAGCTTTTTCTCCACAATTCCTGCCTTCTCTGGCCCTCCCTGCTCGTTTTACTCTGAGGAACTCAGGTTTGGAACACTTGTCCCACCATTCCCAGTGGAAAACCCGGCTGCTTGATCCCCTCTGCTCCTTTCTCGGGAGCTGTACCTGAGTGTGGGACATTCTCCTCTCCTTCACCYTGGGGTGGCAAAGGGCTCCCAGTCCCTGTTCCACCCCCACCGGAGGAACAGGAGACTCCAGGGGCTGGGCACGGAGAAGGGACAGTGATTTGGGTGAGGAGTTTTAAGGAAGATGCCCTCAGGAAAAATGGGGCTGCGTGGAGAAAGCATCCAAAGGGGAAAATCCGCTCATCCAGGAGCACCTGAGTGTGCAGGTGATGCTGGAGGGCTGCACCAGGGGCAGCCCAGGAGCCAAGAGGAGCCAGAGGGATGCGGAGGATGCAGGGGAAGCATGAGCTGAGGTGACGTGGAGACAGCAGAGCCTGAGCCAGAGCCTTTGGAGCGTAGGGAGAGAGAAAGGAAGGGAAGGGGGCCAACAGGAGCGTCACTGGGTCCAGTCAAACATTTCAGTTTTGGCAGCTGCGCGCCAAAATTCTCAACGAGCCTGAAAGAAAAAGAACTAAAGAGAAACGACTTCAATAAACACTAAAAATGACCGGGGCCTTTTATTGGAATGTGATTTGCACAGGATTTTTGTTAGCGGGTGACAGGATCCCCTCCCTCCCTGGCGAGGCACCTGGCAGGAGAGCAGGGATGAATGGAGGAGGGATGGATGAGCAGCTCGGGAATGTTGGCCGGATGGCTGGCAGCGCTCCCCGGCTCTGGTGGGATGAGCTGGCACAGGATTTGGGCTTTGCTGCCAGTCCGTGGAGAGGTGAAGGAGCAGAGCAGAGAGTGGGGGCATCCACAGCTCCTCTCCCAAAGGTTTCCCAGAGAAGCTGTGGCTGCCCCATCCCTGGAAGTACCCAAGTCCAGGTTGGGTGGGGCTTGGAGCAACCTGAGATAGTGGAAGGTGTCCCTGCCTCTGTCAGGGAGTGGACTGGGTGACCTTGAAAGGTCCCTTCCACCCAAATTCCATGATTCCGTGAGAGCTGCCCAGCAGCCAAATTCCTGCTGACACCAGTGAGCGCCCAGACCTGCAGCTGCTGACTCCAGGAGATGCTTCCCACCTGGCTGCATCCCTGTAGGACTTCCCATCCCAGCCCAGAGGGTGCAGAGAGGTGCAGAAAGAGGGTGCAGAAAGCCCTGGGTGGCTGCTGAGGACCTCTGGGTGCTCCCTGGCGCTGCAGCCAAGCTCCACATGCCCCTCTCCCACCCGCATCCCCCTTTCTGGAGCTCTTGGCCATCCTGTTTTCCATTAGGTCCATTAACTTTTGGACTCTTAATCCCCTTCATGGAATAAATCACTGCTCCCAGGCTGATAACTCCTCTTCCCCTGGAGCCATCACCCCGGGCTTTCATTCCAGGCGGGATTGGAGGCTCTCCCTGCTGGCTGCAATCAAGCTGCATTCTTTCAGCAATTATTTTGTGGCGCTGCTCTCCCCTCGGGAATTTCGGGGGCTCGAAGCTTTTTGTGCTCGCAGGCTTCCTGTGGCTCCTTATCTCCAGCCAAGAGGTCCTTCCATTCCCCCTCCTCCGTCTGCCACGGCCCTGGATATGGATCCTGGTCCAAAATGCTTTCTGCACACGTTTGTCAGGCTGGAGCTTTTGCAGCTGGGCTGGGCGGGMAGGGTCGTGTCCCCTGTCACCGGGGAGCCAATGCATGGGATCAGGGTCTCTGGGATCACCAGGATAACTGGAGGAGGCTCTGCAAGGGTGGCACAGGGAAATGGGG
The DNA here is from genome assembly GCA_003713295.1 of Parotia lawesii. Classification (NCBI taxonomy): domain Eukaryota; kingdom Metazoa; phylum Chordata; class Aves; order Passeriformes; family Paradisaeidae; genus Parotia; species Parotia lawesii. The sequence continues at coordinate 2,032,057 of RAHM01000020.1, read as the reverse complement.
GATGGGGGGGAGAAGGGGAATTCAGGGGCACAAAGGAGCCTTTGCTTCCCGTAGGGCCTTGCTGCGATCCTTGGTTGGGGACTCCCCGTCTCTGGATGTGTCCAAGGCCAGGTTGGACAGGGCTTGGAGCAACCTGGGATAGTGGGAGGTGTCCCTGCCCATGGAATGGGATGGTCTTTGAGGTGCCTGTGCCTGCTGAGCCCATCCATCCCCTCCGTGACATTCCTGACACCACAGAACTCGCCAGCCACTCGGGATCCTCAATATGGATGGTTTAGATATAAGAATACAGGACAAAACAATCCATTTTTCTTTGGTCTTATTTTGGGGTTGGATCCATTCTCTCTCTAGGAAGGACTTTTGATTGTATTCACCTGAAAGAGCCCCCCAGGGTGGTGGTCCCCTGCCAGGCAGGTGCTCCCAGCAGGATGGACCCTCTCAAGCTCATCCACTGAGATTCCCCAAAGCACAGCCCTGGTGYGGGGCTGGATTTTGGGCTTACACAGCAGTTCCTGAGGAAGGATTTTGAGGGAAAAGTTTCCCACAACTACAGGCTTGGAAGGTTTTTGGCTGGTGCCGCATGCGTCCATGCAGCACAGCATCCGGACTTGGGGGGCACGAGCAGCGGCAAGGATTGGAGCTGGGGTTGCCATTCCTGGAATGCTCAAGGCCGGCTTTGACAAGGCTTGGATCAAACTGATCCAGTGGAAGGTGTCCCTGCCCCGGGGACAACTCTGAAATCAACCTCAGGGCACCACAGGGACCCACAACCTTGATGCTTGGATAAATCCACCTCTCTCGAACGACAGGGCACCGGAGTTCAGCACAGGGGGATAAAAATCCCTGCTTTTGGAAGGAGGTTCCGCACTGGAGCAGCTTGGCTGAGCAGGGTGTCATTGGTTTAATGTGTCCTGAGTGCTCCCCAGGCTCCTGAGCCCACTCCAGCAAACTCTTCACCTGAGGCATTCAGTGACTCCCAGGGCTCCAGCCTCCTCTCCAGGTGCCGCCCGTGCAGCCTCCAATCCAGCCGCATTCCTGAGACTCACAGATAACAGGGAGTGAGAAAAGGAGCCTCTTTGTTCAGCCATTTCCCTGCTGCTGCCGCTGCCGTGTGCTGATAAAACATCTCCAACATGAAGAATTAAACCTGGAGGGAGAGAAAACGTTGTCCGGGAACTCCCATTCTCCCAGATTTGTGCCTTGGCAAGCACGGTGACACCGGTGCGCCGGCGGCTCCGCTGCTCTCAGCACTGTGGATGGGCATCCCTGTGCTCCAGAAGGGCACRGATGGAGCCATGGGAGCATTGGGAGCTGCAGGGTGTCCTGTCCAGGCATGTCATTCCTGGGAGGATCTCCGAGGCCTGTGCTGGCTCCAGGCTCTGTGGAAAAGCATCCGCGCCAGAGCAATTAAAGCAGGCGGGAATGTGACACAAATGTGGGGCTGTCTCGTCAAGTTAAGGGAAACTTCCCAGCTCACCTGGGGGGGGTTTGGCCTTTGAACCAGAGCCTGGCTCTTCCCTGGAGCCCCAGGCCTGGGATGCCAAGGATGGAATCAAATCTGCATCCCCATGAGGTCATCCTACTGCTCCCGCCATCATTCCCTCCTGTCTGGGAATTCCTGGAAGCCAGGAGGGATTCTGTCACCACAGCCTTTACCTGCTGGCTTTGCCTGGTCTGCTGGGCAGTGCCAAGGCCTCCCGTCTGCCAGCGAATGTTCTGGATCCAGTGAAGCAGGCAGGAGCTACAGGGAATCCTCTTGGATCGAGGTCCAAGGCACTGCCAGTCCATCCTGAGCAGTGACCAAGGCTTTCAGCCTCCAGACAAATTGGCATTGGATATGTTGGAAGTGTCCAAGGCCAGGTTGGATGAGGCTTGGAACAACCTGGGAAAGGGCAAGGTGTCCCTGCCCATGGCAAGGGAATGAGATGATCTTGAAGGTCGCTTCCCACCCAAACCATCCTGGGATTCCATGACTCCATGATTCTCTGCTGTTCCTCATGGCAATGGTGCAGAAAATCCCTGTGGAAAGCAGGCACAAGCTGAGCTCTCCCTGCTGGACTTTTCAATAAACAACTGCAGGGAGCCAGAGCCGGGAGCAGCAATGAGAAGGAAGGGAAGCTGGAATGAAATCCATGAAATCCTCCTCTTCTCTCCATCCTCCTCTGCTTTGTTTCACCCCTGACATTTACTCTGCCTAATAAAAGCAGAATTTATGTTCGACTCCCAGAATGGTGCCTTTGAATCTCCGGGATCCTTCAGGATCCTTCAGGGCTGTGTGTGCACCCAAAAAAGTGAGGATGAATCCCAGGCTGGGGGAGGAGGGAGCATGAGGGGCACTGGGAGTCAAGGTTGTGACATCCCACATCCCAAAGACTTTAGGAGCCRGATTAATGCTGCAGCCCTGATGACGAGGGCTGGGAGGGCTCACCTGGGAATCTCTGAGCATCCCAGATGTCCTGGGAGAGCTGCTCCTGTGGGGGGACRGGGGGGTCACCCCCTGGTTATCACTTCTCCTAGAGGGAAGTGACAGAAGCCCATGGAAATCACACACTGGAGTTTCCATCAGCGACATCCCGAGGCAGCTGGAGCTGATCGGCTCCAGATGGGAATTCAGGATCCAATTAATGCTCCTGGCCCAGGGGAGGGAGAGGGCTGGGGGGGCCATGGTGAGGATGRGATCGGGTTTGGGGGAGTCTGGGATGAGCTGGTGGGTGGAGGGGTCGTGCAGGTGGAGGGCAGGTGGTGGTGTGGGAGGTAATAGAGTGGTGGGATGGTGGGATAGTGGGATAGTGGGATGGTGGAATGATGGGATGGTGGGCTGGTACAGTGGTGGGCACAGAGCTCATGTACAGCTCCCAAGGTGCCCACAGCTGCCAGGTGATGGGAGAGAGGAGAGGAACGACAGATCCAGGTGGCCCACAGCATTCCAGCCCTTCCACGGGCTCTCCACAGCTTCCTCTCAACAAAACATAAATAAAAATTCACCAATGATGGCAGTCCTGGGATGCAAATCCATCCCTGCTTTAGACTAAGAAATGGGGCAGGAAGGGGATTATCCCTGGGATCCCTGTGATCCCTCCCTCCCTGTGAGGAGGGACCAGCCTGTGGCTGCTGCCAGCACCTCCCTGCTCCCCCCATCCCAGCCCCTTCCCAGGGCCTCCAGGGCCTATCCCAGTCTGGGGTTCCATCTCCTCCTGCTTGCCCTGGATCAGACAATGTCCCAATGGAGTTGTGGGGTGGGCTGGCAGCCACCAACACCAGGGGGGTCCCAATTCCAGGGGTGCCAGGACATGTCCTGGTGGTACCCACACGGCTCCAGCACTCCCCACTCCCACTGATTAATGACTCCTTACCAGAACCCAGCTGCCTGTGGAAAAGAGTGTTTCCGCTTGCCCAATTAGAGCTGAAGACATGATCTCATTAATTCTGGAGGTGGCAACATGGAAGAATTAATTTTGGGGGGTATTTCCCGGGATATTTGTCTCCCCGGGCTGCCTTGGAGCTGCCCTGTCAGGCAGGACGGATGGGCTCGGCACAGGGCTGTGGGGGCAGCTCCGGCATTCCCGGGGTAGATCCCACGCACCGTGTTTGCTTTGGCTCTGCTTCCCATCCCTTCAAGTGGATCCCGGCTGGAGGATGACAGGGGCCAGTGACAAATTGGGAACAYTCTTTGGGAATCAGGGCCCAAAGCAGAGGGGTCAGCGTGGGGGGACCAGGGGCTGTGCGTGGTTCATCTCACACGAGCTCAGGCTTGAAAACCGGGAAGAAAAATCATCCCCAAGTTCCTCAGGTCCCTCCAGAGCCTCTGGATGGAAATTAATGAGCTGGAATGTGGCAGTGGAGACGAGAGTGGGGGGACCTGACAGTGCTGGTGGCTGTGGGTGAGGAATTGTGGTCATCTTTGGGGGATGGGGTGGCACTGGGGAGTGGGGGCACATGTGGCATCTGCGCCCAGTCCTGTGCGCAGTGCCAGTGGGATTTTCCTGCCTCCTGCCTGTCTTCCCAGCTCTGCCCGGCTGCCTGGGGCTCTGAGGTGGGCATGGAGTGGGGATGGGGTGGAGCAGAACCTGCTTGGGGATGGGAGATGGGAAGGAGCAGGAGGTCATGGCACAGGACAGGACACACGGCATGGCACAGGACACATGGCATGGGAGCACATGGCACAGGACACATGGCATGGGAGCACATGGCACAGGACACATGGCACAGTGTGGAGCACATGGCATGGGACATACGGCACGGTGTGGAGCACATGGGACAGCACAGGACACATGGCATGGCGTGGAGGACATGGCACATCATGGGACACATGGCACAGGACACTCACCCTCAGCACAGGACACATGGCACAGCATGGCACACATGGCATGGCACAGGACACATGGCATGGCATGGGACACGGACCCTCGGCATGGCACACACGTCATGGCACGGGACACATGGCATGGGACACCTGGCTTGGAACACATGGCATGGCCCAGGACACATGGCACTGACAGGACACACGGCACATCATGGCATACCTGATGGCATGGCACACATGGCACTGGCCACACACCTTCAGCRCTGGGCTGCCGCATCCCTGGAAAAGGTTGGAGGAATTTGGGGCCATTATCAGCCCAATAAACCCAAAGCCCTTGGGATCACTCTCAGGATTTTATTTTCTCCGTCTCGCTTTTTCCAGTTATTTCATCCCTTAAAYTGTTTTTTGCCCTCTGAGATGTGCCCTGAAATTTTCCTCGACCTGCACAGCAGAACCGGAGGCTCCGCTCTGCTCCTGCTTTCCTGAAACACAGAGCAGTGTCACAATGGCAAATTAAGCTGTTGGAGCCTTTTCCACTCTCATCTCTCCCTTGGTTTTGTTGTTGTTTTCCTGGCCACATTCCCCTGTGGAGACTCCAGGTTCCGGCTGATTTTCCGTTCATTCCGTTTCAAAGGCGCCGGCTYTCCCCGGCCTTCAGCAGGTGCCAGCTCGGAGCTGGCAGTGCCAGCGCTGCCCGGCCGAGCAGAGCTCCCGCCAGCAGCCAGCCTGGATCCATGGAGAGCGGTGGCTGCATCCCAAAGCTCCCCGGGCATCCTTCCAGGATGAGGGACAGCTCCCCTGCGGAGCAGTCAGGGTGCCAACCCCGGGCTACCCTCATGCCAAAGGGTCTCTCGCTGGTGTCCCCACTGCCARGACATGGCTGGCAGCAGCTGGGCAGGGCTCTCCTTGGAAGGGATTGATAAATTACCAGCTCCAGCCTCCACTCGGGCTCCTGGGAATGTTAAACCCCACTTTGTGGTGCTCCAGGAATTAATTCTGCCTCGCAAAGCCAGGCTCAGCTCCCTGGCTGTGCTGCTCCTCATGCCATGCCCTTGGTTCCGCCAACAAATCCAAGCAGCTCCTCCAAGAACTCCTCCCAAATCACAGGAATTGCTCTGAATCCGAGTGCCAAAAATTAGATCCTCCCATTTTTCCATCCCGTTTGGCTTTTCCACCCACCAGGTACCAGCGGAGCTGCCTCCGGGTGGGCTCACCAGGGAGAGATGAGCTTTCCCTCCAGCTTTTGGGACTAACAGGGTTTTCCTGGACACCCTTAATTCAGAGCCCACAGACTGGTGACACAAGTGAGGAATTCCAGACGTAAAAACACTGGGCTGAACAATTCTGTCCTCTCCAGCTCCCGATGGAAGGATGAGCAGAGAGAAAAGGAGTCAGGTCAGTTCAGCTCCCTCTGAACAGAGGAACACTGGAGAAGATCCATGTTTTTAATGTCTTTTTTTCAGGCAAACTCCCGCCCCTCATCCTTTCATTGTCCTTCCTCCCTCGCAGGGATGAGAGAGGAATAAACCTAAGAAAGGGTTACCGGGAATCTGTGCTTCCCAGAAGTGCTGGAAGCATGGCTGGTTCCTAACGCCAGTGCCTCAGTTCCCCTCATCCTCCTGCATCCCAAGCCTCACTGGATCCCTGCACTCCAAACCTCAGTGGATCCCTGCACTCCATGTCTGATGGGAAACCCAGACCTGAGAGTGTTGGTGGGGATTCAAACGGGGGAAGGAATGGCTTGGGAATGGATCATGATCTCCCTCCTGGAGTGAAGCCAGGACTCGAGCTGTGCCCCTGCAGCACTTTTGGGGTGCAGYTGGTCCCTGGTGTGTCCCCCAGGGCAGAAACCCGTGGGAGGAGGGAGGCGGGAGCACAACTGCCAGGAGCTAACCCAGACAAACACTTCCAAACACTTCCAAACGCTTCCACAGCCACATTTTGAGGCAATAAGCACCCCCCTGCTGCTTCCTTGCCTTGATCAAAGCCCAGCCGGGAGGAAAGTCCATCTGGGACACACGGAGCTGAGCCTTTCCTGAGGTCTGGGGCTGGCAGCGACATCTCCCTGACAAATCCAACCGGGAAAAACAGCAAAATGAGAGGCTGGGAGCTGTGAGCATTTCCCAGCTGACTGGTGATGTGTGTGGGGAACATATGGACAGTCTGTGCCCACTGTCCCACAAAACCTGCTGATTTTACACTTGGATTTCTCAGATTCCCTGACAGCTTTGGAGACCGGCTCTGACAGCCTGGGATTCAGTGCCACTCAGTGCCACTGCCGCCTGTGCCCGGAACRGGCAGGGAGTGCCCGGCACAGCGGGGCTGCTCCAGGTCCGGCTGTCCAAGGGGTGTGGAAAGGGGTGAGTGATGGGACCAACCCCAGGCATCAACCTCGGGTTTCAAACAGCTTGGGAAAGGTGAGGTTTGCTTCTGGCTGTGAAGGATTTCTATTTTCCATGGATTTTGCAGCTCTTGCATGGACTGAAATAGCACCGAAGCTGCTGCTTCTCCTGCATCTGCCAGGCTGGATCTGCCAGGCAGGATTGGGAATGGGGGGCTGTGCTGTGCTGCCCCAGCTCCACCCAGTATTCAGGGCTGGGAGCACTGGGGAATAAGGACAATGCCACACCAAAGGACGTGGTCTGTCTTTGTCACCTGCTGGGTGGCTGGGATCGAGCTCTGATGGGACAATTCCACGTGTCACACCTTGGTTTTTCTTTTTCTGGGATAAAAAAGCAGGAAAATGCTGCTGCTGGGTCAGGCCATGGGTCCCCTTTGCCCACCCCAGTTCTGCCACATCCTGAGGGCCAGCTTGGAGATACACAGGTCAGGAATCCAGCAGGATAGGATGAGCTTTGCTCTCTCACCTTCTGATCCAAGGCTTCCCTGGCAGAGGGAACAGCCAGGCTGGAATATTTTCCAGCCTGGGATGGACTTCCAGCACCTATTGGAGTCTGTCTGTAGCTGTGCTGTTGCAAAACCCTGTGGGGATAAATCCCAAAGGATAATCTTGCCTTTGTGAGGAAAGCCAATTTATTAACCTTAAAGGACTCCAGGGAGTCCTGGGCTCCCAGCACAGTCCTCACACAGGGAAATGTGGGATTTCTGAGCTCCCTCATTGTCCTCCCACAGCTTCTTCCTCTAGGGAATGAATTTGTTTCTATCCCAGGAAAGGGAAAATCGAGAAATGGGGAGGTGGGTTTGGATTCTCACCCCCAAACCAGTGCTCTGTACGGAACCACCGAAGTACCCACCTAGAATGGACCTGTTGGGTCACCCCATGGAAGGGAAGGAAAATGGGAGAGCTGGGAATGTTCCTGCTGGAGAAGAGAAGGACCTGGGGAGAACTTGGAGCCCCTTCCAGTGCCTAAAGGGGCTCCAGCAGAGACTGTGGACAGGGGATGGAGTGACAGGACACAGGGAATGGCTTCCCACTGCCAGAGAGCAGGGTTAAGTGGGATGTTGGGAAGGAATTCCTGGCTGTGAGGGTGGTGAGGCCCTGGCACACGGTGCCCCGAGAAGCTGTGGCTGTCCCCGGATCCCTGGAAGTGTCCAAGGCCAGGCTGGACGGGGCTTGGAGCAACCTGGGATCATGGAAGGTGTCCCTGCCCAYGGCAGGGGGTGGCACTGGTTTTATAGATCCCTTCCCACCCAAACCATCCTGGGCTTCTGTGATTCCATATTTCTACTCAGAGAAAAGTCAGGATGAGCTCCCAGCCACTGACTTCAGCCCAGCCTCGCTCTGTACCTTGTTTTAATTCCCTGGAGATTGGATTCCTGGCATGTGAAGGGACTCTGGGGACAGATCCCAGCGTCCCTCTGTGAGTGATGTCCTCGGGTCACGGGGTCTGGGATCTCCACCTCGGGGAGTGTAAAACACGAGGGTCATGCAGGGCTGGAGCAGCTCCGATATCAAAGATTCCCAGGATCAAGGGAAGTGCTGATTCTGCTCCGATTGCTCGGGAGCACAGAAGCAAAACCCTCACAGTCAAATTACTACGGAAGTGTCTTGCAGAGACACTCCAGAGATTCCCTGGAGTGCATCCATCAGAGAGGGAGGATTTGGAGAATGGGGAAATAATAGTGGCACACTCCAGTCTGGCATTAACTCCCTAATTCCGGGGGTTTGCAGGGCCCTGGGTGGAACTAATGCAGGTTCTCCCTGTATTTATGATTATCTGCAGTGTTAAATATGTGCACTAATCCCGTGGGGAATTGGGGCTGGCTCTGGGAAGGCTCTGCCCGGTTCCAGGACTCGTTTGCTTGTGCGGGAGTGGGATGGAACCAGCAAACCCGGCAAAGCAGAGGATGAACACCTCGAAGGGCTTCTCGAGTGCATATTCCATAGAATTACAGAATCCCAGGATGGGTTGGGTTGGAAGGGACCTTCAAGATCATCCAGTCCCACCCCCTGCCATGGGCAGGACACCTTCCACTAGCCCAGGTTGCTCCAAGCCCCATCCAGCCTATCCCAACACTTCCAGGGATGGGGCAGCCACAGCTGCCCTGGGAATTCCATCCCAACCCCTCACCACCCTCACAGGAAGAATTTCCTCCCAGTATTCCATCTAACCCTGCCCTCTGACAGTGGGAAGCCATTCCCTGTGTCTGTCCTGCCAGGCCCTTGTCCCAAGTCCCTCTCCAGCTCTTTTGGAGCCCCTTTAGGCTCTGGAAGGGGCTCTAMGTTCTTCCTGGATCCTTCCCTTCTCCAGGCTGGGCAAACCAGACTAAATCAGCTTCTTGAGCAAAGGTGAGACGGAAGCAGAGTCAGGAAGGGGAGTGAGGTCACCAGGAACCTGAGGTGATCCCAGAGGGAAACCCCGAAGACTTTAAGGCTCTTCTCCTGGGCACAAAATAACAGGAGCACTGACCTTTTGGAGTGAGCTCTGGGAAGCCACAGGATAAATTCATAAGCCCAGCACCTGGGTGTTTAAGTGGAGAACCTTCCAGAAGCCTTCCACTACCTAAAGGGGTTGTTAACCGAGCTGATGGATGTGGCTGAGTGGGGCTGATTCCAGAAACTTCTCCCACTCTGCCTCGCTCTCCTGTCAGAGCCGCTGGTGGAGCCGCCAAGTCTGGGAGCAGAAATTTCTGTGGGGAAGTGGTGGCTGCACACGCTGGGAAAAAAGTGCTTTGGGATCCTCCTAGGGGGAAGAGCAGCAGAAACCCAAACTGGTGCTCCAAGCGGGATGGGAGCCGGACGTGTCCTCGGTGAGCAGCTCTCCATGTGTGTGGTGCAGCCTCGTGCTGGGCATCCAGCCTCTGTTTCCATACAGAAATATGGATTCAATCCTCCAGTGATGCTCTCTAATGTTCAGTAATGATCGTGGCTCAGGTTTTTAGAGGTATTTTAGATTTCCCAGCCCGGCTGTGGGATGTGAATGAGATGCAAAGGAAACATTCAAAACATATTTAAGGAAGGGTTTGCAGCAGCTCTAGAGCGTTCCTGCAACCAGGCCACAGGAACCAACTGGCCAGCTGGGAAAGCTTGGAGAGCTTGTTGGAGAGGCAATTGGCACATCGTTAGCCTGGAATACAAATCCAGTTGGACTGGAGGGAGTCCAGGATCAGGCAGACTCTTCCCATGCTGGATCCGCAGGGTAGGTGCCACCTCTGAGCAGGAAACATGAAGATGGTGCTGAAAAATTGGAGCTGAGAGGTGGGAATGAGCAGTTGGGAGCCTTCTTGGTCCATGCAGAGGTGGGGAAAACCCCTTGGAGAGTCTGGATTTAGCCTGGATGTTCCAGCTTGGCCCCCAAGCTGCGGGATGGAGAAGGCTGGAGGAGAAGGCAGGAGATGTCCAAAGGTGCATGAAGTGAGCATGGAATGGTTTTGGTCTTCCCAGAGCTCAGCAATAACAGTGGGGTTGGAACAGGCGGGTTTCCTCTGGGCCAGGAGGAGGAGGAGTGGCTGGATCTGCTCCGTGGAGAGGCCGGATCTGCTCTGTGGTTCTTCCAACAGCATTGCTGGGGACTGGAGGAGCCTCTGTGAAGAGAGCAGAGCAGGGTGACRGTGGTGAGCTGGTGGTTGTTGTCACCTCCCCAGCATGTCACCCACACCAGGCTGTGCATTCCCACCTTCGGGACTGCCGACAGCACCCTGCACCTTTGTACTCCATGACAGAGCTCTTCTTCCCTGGTCCTGCCCATTTTCCCTGTCCTTGAAAAGTCCCTGAGGATGGAGCAGCCCATCCCTGCAGGGACTGGGGGACTCTGGAGCTCAGCAGATCATGACCCATGGTGGAGACTTCAAAAGGTGCCATCCCTGGGGGCTTTCCTTTCCCGAGTGGGAATTCTCCTCAGGGTCACCTCCTCAGCAGCTCCGTGTGCCGGAGCTGCCGGAATCTGCTGAGCGGGCACGGAGAGGCCACGCAGGGTAGGGAGCAGCCTCCCGTGCAGCAGGCTCAGGTGTGAGCTGAAATCCCATTGATTTCTAATCAGTGAGCTCATATTCCCCACGGCTGCGGTGGGACAGGGTCAGCAGAGAGGAGAGGGTGGGGGGATCCTGCGCTTGGGGTGGTCCCGGGGTGGGACTGACGGAGCCGCTGACAGAGGCTGAGTTATGGCTCCAGAGATGCTTTGGAGGGTTCCTGGAGCCTCCGTTATTGTCTGGCTGAGTCCTGCTTGGGGGAGAGCAGCGAGGGAAGGACGTGTGAGCCATAAACCACGTTGTCTTTTAATGAACGAGACTCCCGGGGGATCAGGACTATTTTTTACTCCGACGTTTTTCTTTCCTCAGCTCCAGGAAAGTTGCTGAGYGTTGTGTCTGCCAACCGCAGGCCAGATGCTCCAGGAGAGCCGGAGTTGTGTCCCATCCAGCCTGGCCYGGCCCAGCCTCCCCGTGACATTCCCGTCTGCTCCCAGGCTGCCCCAGAGCCCCCGGCCCAGGCTGTGGTCACACCAACCAACACCAACCATCACAGTCTGATATTCCAGAGATGCTCCCAGGAGAGCAGGGCTGTGATGTTCCCCACGAGGAACCTTAATAATGCTGCTGCTGAAGGAAAAGCAGTAATTAACCCTGAAATCCAAGTGTTGGGGGGGTTTGGAACAAAAGCGAGGCCAGGCTCGCTCTCCTGAGCGTGAGGGAAGTGCACGGGGAGCACAGGGACGTCACTGTTTTCTTCTCCCTGCAAGGCCGATCCTCTTGGGTGGCTGTGGGGGAAGGACCTTCCTGCAGGACCCCAATTGCTCACCCCGCCTTCCACACCTCCCCCTTCAGTGACAGGGACCTGCTCCAGAGCCTGAGGATTCCGGGAGGGAATAGGGAGGGAAGAAAAGACAGGAATTAACATTTGGAACCCAGCAAACATGTGCTGAAATCTGACTCCAGACAGACTCCAGACTAACTGGAGGCCAAACTCCAGGCTGTGCCCTTTGAGGACAGGCYGTGGTGGCACACCTTGATCTGGGTTTGGTAGGACAGTGTGACAGGGATGGTCTCTCCCCCTTCACTTCCATTGCTGTGAAACCCTCCYGGAGCCAGGAATGTGCTCTGAGGTGTCTGGCTGGGGCTGGGGTCCAACCCCTGGCTGCTGAGGCCTTTCCTCTTCGGGGGGAAGGTGCCTGGCAGCCCCCAAACCCAACCGTGGGGTCACTGGGCTGTGTTGGGTGGGACCAGCCAGGGCTCTGACCCCACAGCAGACCCAGGGGCACTGGTGTGGGAGGGCTTTGAGAGGTGACCACTGGGATGTGCTGGGAATGCTGCCAGCCCAATCCCTGTGGTGGGAACACGGCTCTGCCCCACCCACAGCCCCTCTGAGCATGGGGAGGTCCCACCCTCCACCTCAGCCCTTCTGTCCCATCACAATTCCAGCTGCACTCGGGATCGATGCCGGGAACCCATCCGAGCTGCRCCTGTGGCCAGCAGGGATCAAGGGATGGGCAGGGCCCCTTCTCTGCCCAGCACTGGGGACCTAAATCAGGTTGTTCTGTCCCCTCAGCAGAGCCAAGTGACATTTCCCAGCACAGGCACTTTAAAAAAGAACATAAATAAATACATTTGGAGATCTGTGCCGAGCTCGGCCGTAGGACCGGGATCCCCTTTCAGGGAGTATTTTAGGATGAAGGCYCTACAGCTGTTTGTGGGTTAATCTCTCTGCCCTCCCCATCAACCTCCAGAAAGGACTTTGCAGACCCACTCCAGCCAGGAATAAATCGGGACATGGCACTTTGTCCTCTCCAGGAATAGGCTCTCCTCAGCCCCTGGCATCCGAGCCCAGCATCTGCTCAGGGGGAGACCCCACCATGGTCAGGCTGTGTTCAGCTCCCAGGGATCCATGGAACACACGTGCAGCTCCCGGGCACCCATGGGACACAGGTTTGGCTCTCAGGGGCCCACGAGACCCACACACRTCCCTGAGCTCCCAAGGACATGGTGAGGGATCCATCGGGGTGGGAATGGGAACAAAAGCAGACCCAAAATCCCATGATTAACACAAACCCAGGCAGGGCTGGAGCAGCTGCAGGGAGGAGCTGCCAGGCCCTGCCCTCCTCTGCAGATGAAGATTCCCAGCATCATTAAGCGGATAATTAAACATTCCCTCCCACTTTAGTGCTTCTCAAATCCATGACCCAGTGTCACCTGTTCAAGGGGCTCTGGGAATTTCGTGTGTGATGTGCTGGGCTGAGGCTCAGTGTGACAGAGTGTTCGGGGACAGGAGGTGGCTGTCCAGGTGTCACCTTCGTGCTCCTCACCTGAAGCCACTCCCACGGAGCTGTTCTGTGCTTTTCCAGAGCCCAGCTGGGGTGTGAGGCACAGCTGAGAGGGCTCAGGGTGCACTGAGGTGCTCAGGGTGTGGGGCTGGGAGCCTCCACAGGCGCAGGGGATGTCCCAGCATTGTGGAGGGGCTTTGGCAGAGTTCTCCACAGCCCTGCAAGTCCCCTGGAGTTAATTGAATCCAAGTGTGGGAGCAGGGCTGTGCCCTTGGAGCCGCGGCGGGCAGCRGGAGCAGCTCGTTCCTCTTCTGTTCCCTGCTTGCTTTGAGTTCTCTCCTTTGAAAGGGAGGCCTCTCTCTGCATTCCCATCAAATGTGGCTTTTCCGAGTTTCAAAGCCTTTTGGTCTCTTCAGGGAATGCTCTGCAGGAGGCTGGGCACGGCTTGGCCCCCYGGCCTCCTCCTCGCAGCCACTGCCTGTGCCCCTCAGGATCCCCTCTCCAGGGSATCCCCCTCCCTCCTGCCTGGCCTGGGACACACAGGACACCCCGGCCACCCCCGTGGGCCCTGGGCTGGAGGCTGAGAGATGCTGCCCCAAGGAGGACATGGGTGGCTCTGGGGCAGAGCAGGGAGCAGAGTGGGTAGTGCAGTATTCACGCAGGGGCACGACTCCGCCGACAAGATGGAGAAGTGCAAAGCCTTTATTGCGCAGTAAAATATTCCYTWAATACCAGCACCCAACAGGATATCACATCATATAAACAGGAAAGATGTTCACCTCAGTGTCYCCCAATCACCTGGCATAGTGCACAGACATTGCCTATTATGGTAACAGGTAAACAAYACCCTATAAGGTCACAAACTACAATTATCACATCTCATAGGTCCAGCACTGTCCACAAACCCACAATCCTCTCTCAGCCCATCCCYGGTGACCTGGATGCACTCAGGATCACCTCTGGGGCCAGGAAAGAGGCTCTCTCTGGTCCTCTGGGCCTATCTCTCTTCCAGCACATAGTGCACCCCAACAGGTAGTGCCCAGCCACTGGTGCCCAAAGGGTGTCCAGCTGTCCACTGGCTTTAAGATGGATCATTCCCTGGCAGTGCTGGTCCAACACACCCCTCTCCAGCTCCTCATCCCATTTTGGGATGTTCTTGCCTGGTTTTCCACTTGAGACTTTGACATCCAGCTCCCCATCCCATTTTGGGATGTTCTTGCCTGGTTTTCCACTTGAGACTTTGACATCCAGCTCCCCAGGGAATGGTCACAATCCCAAGGCTGCCAGCACTGCAGGAGCGTTTGGACAACGCTCCCAGGCACAGGGTGGGATTGTTGGGGTGTCCTGGGCAGGGCCAGGGGTTGGACTGGATGATCCCTGTGGATCTCTCCCAGCTTGGGAGATTCCATGACCTTTGTTTTCCTTCCCAGAGGATTCGGCTGGTGCAGGACCAGATCTGCCCTCACCAGTAAAAGGTGATGAGGGACCAACATTTTGATGCATTTTTCCCAACACCTTAGACATAAACAGGGATTTATAGCCAGGTCCTGGCAGGAGGAACAGGCTTTTTCCCAGAGGCATTGGCAAATCCAAGCTCCTTGTTCCCAGAGACACCCCCAGCTGTCAGCCACTGTCACCATGGGGCAAGAGCAGGGAGCCGAAAGTCCATCAGTCCTGGGGGAAGCCTTTGCTCCGAGGGGGATGAGATTCCCACACACCTCAGAGCTGTGTCCCCAACCTGCTGGAGCTGCAGCTCTCTAAGGATGTCCCTACTTCCACATAATTCCACTTATTCCAGGAGGTTGGGGACCGCTGGATAATGAGGCTCCAGCCCCAGTCACTCCAGAGGGATCTGCCCATGGAATGGAAGCGCTCCAGATGCCCTCAGCCTCCAATTCYCCTGGAAGCCTTGCAGAGAGCATCCAAGGGGGAGAGAGATCCAAGAGCTCGAGCTGGGAAGGCAACATGGCTGTGGCTGTGGGAGGAATTCAGGAATCAAAAGTGAAATTATAGATAAATCTATCAAAATATGTATTTTTTCCTGGCATTTTAATGGAGACTCATGGAAAGAGGAGAAGGCCCATCCCATCCTGCATTCCCAGCCTCCCGCTCTCTGAGGTTATTTATGGGCTTGCTACACAAATTGGGTTTTTTTCTCCCCTTTTCTTTTCTCTTCTCTTCCTTTTCTTCCCTGCTTTTGCAAATTGAATTATTTAAATGCATTGTTTGGCAGCCTCAAATCCCAGCATTTCCCTCTCTTTCTCCCTTGGCTGCCATTTCTTTCTCTCCTTTCTGCTTCTGCATTTTCAGGATCATTTCCCGTGTTGTTCCAGTGGCATTTATTGAAATTTGCACAAAAAAGATCCTTCTTCAATGCCACCATTTCAGCCCTGGCAGGAGATTTATGGGGGCAGGAAGACACCCGTGGCGGGGAGGTTCTGCCGGGAGAAAGAAAGGAAGGAGGGGAAGGGAATGCGGTGGAAAAGCAAAGGATGCCCGGAGCTGGGGAGCAGGGAGGCTCCACGGAGGTGGGAGAACAAGGGGACAGCCCTGCTCTTCCACAGGTGACACACGTGGTGACATGGACACGACACACGTGGGCATGGAGGGGTTTAGTGTCGGGGTTGTGTAGGTGCGTGGAGGGAGCACGGACACCCCTGGTGACACTGGGGACGTGGCCTGGAGCGGGGCTGGGATGACTTGGGGGCACTCGGGCACAGCTGGGGCACAGCTGGGACACGCTCAGGGTGCACTTGGAACATGCTTGGGACATGCTTGTCTCATGCTTGGTGTGCAACCGATGTGTAGTTGGTGTGCAGTTGGTGTGCAGTTGGTGTGTAGTTGGTGTGTAATTGGTATGTAATTGGTGTGTAATAGGTGTGCAGTTGGTGTGCAGTTGGTGTGTAGTTGGTGTGTAATTCATGTGTAATTGGTGTGCAGTTGGTGTGTAATTGGTGTGTAATTCATGTGTAATTGGTGTGCAGTTGGTGTGTAGTTGGTGTGCAGTTGGTGTGTGTTGGTGTGCAGT
>RAHM01000020.1:1975450-2015781 GCA_003713295.1 Parotia lawesii | reverse complement strand
GTGTGCAGTTGGTGTGTAATTGGTGTGTAGTTGGTGTGTAATTGGTGCACATTTGGTACCCGCTCCGCCCGTCCCTTGTGTGCAGGTGGGGCTTGAGGGACCCTTGGCGAGCACTCGGAGCACTCTTGGGACACGTTTGGTGACAATTGGTGCGTGTTTGGCACACACTTGGTTTGTGTTTGGCACACACTTGGTTCATGCTTGGTACACACCTGGCACACACTTCGTTAGTGCTTGGCGCATGCTTGGCACACATTTGGCACACATTTGGTGCACGTTTGGTGCATGTTTGGGGCACTCTTGGATCCGTCCCTCCATGGGCACCCAGCACTGCTTCCAGAGCCGTCTCCCAGCCGGAACACCGCGGAGAAGCCGCTCTTGGAGCCRTTTGAAGGAGCGCCGCTCTCGAGCCTCACTATCTCTAATCCTGCTTCAAAGCCAGCTCCTTCTATTTCCATATTGACTTATGATTCCTTTAATTGACTTTCTTGCCTCGAAATTGTACTTACTTAATTAATCTGATTACATTTCTGCTTCTAGTTAAAGAGTTTCTGTGTTGCAGCCCAGAGGTGAGGATGTTCCTGGGGAGGGACGAGCTTCTGGTCGATCCCACCAGCAGATAGAGCCTGCAAAGCATTTTGGGATCCTTTGGAAGGGGAGGACAGGCAAAAGCCATGGAAAGTGCCGCAGCAATTTCCATTTTCACACACGCAGCAGCTTTCCTCGTGGCAGGAGTGAGGCACATCCCTAGTCAGTGGGATTGAATTATCTCCATAAATTCATTACATTTTAAAAATATGATAATCAGCACGGAATGAGCCTCCCGAGGGAGACGGAACATGAACATCTCAAGTACTGTTAATAATCAGCCTTTATTTTACAAATGCCCAGGGCTGGCTTGCAGCCACCGCAGCCCCTCCGTGGTGGAGGGGCTGGTGCTGTGCCCCTGCCAGGACCTGCCAGGGGTCCCTCCCCACCCCCTCAGCTGTCAGTCCCAGGGTGGTGACCCAGACACATTTGGGATTTGGGATGGACAGTCTGTGCTGCTCCAGATGCTCCAAATAAAGCCTGGGCTCTCGCTGCCCTTTGGGGTCCCCACAGGTGGTGGCCCTCGGTGGCCCCTGTGCAGCGACTCAGCTTCTCCCACATCAGCCCCACAAATACCAGGATTTAGGGGATTATTAGTGCCAGTGTAACACAAATCTGGGGCAATTTCACACTGGGTCCGTTTGTGGTCATAAAGGATCCCAGGGGATCGGCACAGGCGAGGGGTCGGGAGCGTGTCCTGGCTCCGGCGCTCCTGGGGATGGGGGAGGCTGGAGGAACTGGGGGTGTCTCACTTTTGGCAGAGCCTGACAAGGTCGGGAGAGGTCCCAGAGCAGCCTGCAGTGAGCCAGGGCAGGGGGGCCCATGGTCACCTCACAGCCTCGGAATCACTGGAGTGGCTGGGGTTGGGAGGACCTCAAACCCCACCCAGTCCCACCCCTGCCATGGGCAGGGACACCTTCCACTATCCCAGGTTGCTCCAAGCCCCGTCCAACCTGGCCTTGGACACTTCCAGGGATAGGGAGCCCACAACCTCTCTGAGCACCATGTGCCAGGGGCTCTCCACCCTCAAAGTAACATAACAAAGCCAAAATCCCACTTGGACACTGTCACTGTAAAGTTTTCCTCTTTATTATTCCACTTTGGTGGCAGACAGGCGGCTCCTCCACCCCCGTTTGTTAAACACTGATTAATTATTAAATTGGCCATTAACTATTAATAGCTGATTTTGTGAGTGTTAAAATGCCAGCCCTGTGCAAAGAGAGCCGTGTCTCTGGCAAACCTCAGGAACCTCAGGGAACGAATCCTCGATAATCAATCCGGCCTCTGCTCCATTTGCCATTCCTGTCTCGTCCGCTCTGCTTTTGGCACCACTTCAGGGGAGTTTATACAAGTGGAAAAGCCAATTTTACTGCTGCTGGAAATTCCCAGCTCCCAGAGATGATGGCAGAGCCCCATGTTTTTCTCCAGCGCTGGAGGGGCTCTCTGATCCAGTTCTGCCTCCGCAATGGAATCATAAGATCCTGGAATGGTTTGGGTTGGAAGGGACCTTAATGCCCATTCCACCCCCTGCCATGGGCAGGGACACCTTCCACTATCCCAGGGTGCTCCAAGCCCTGTCTGACCTGGCCTTGGACACTTCCAGGGGTGGGGCAGCCACAGCTGCTCTGGGAATTCCATCCCAATCCTTCACTACCCTCACAGCGAAGAATTCCTTCCCAGTATCCCATCTAACCCTACCCTCTGGCAGTGGGAAGCTGTTCCCTGTATCCTGTCACTCCAAGCCCTTGTCGATCCATAGAAGTTGCTCTGTGCCACAATCTTCCAGCATATCCCAAATCCCTGCTRGATCCTTGCTCCAACTCTTGGCCGTGGATTCCCATGGGGGCCTTGGCATATGCCAGGATGTTTCCTGGGAACATTCCCAAGGGATTCTCACCATGGAGTTGCATCAGACACAGGGAGCAGGGGCAGTGGGATCCTGCACTCACCCGGGGGACAGGCGGGAGGGTGGCAGCGGGAGCAGGAAGGGGAGCAGAAAGGGACACAGAGCTGAGGGGCTGGAGCCACTGCACGTGCAGTGTGAAACCAGCAGCCACAGGCATCTCCAGAGCCTTTGGAAGCAGATGGCCCTGCCCCAGGGAAGAGTTTTGGCCCAGGGAACGTTATTTTGACGGATGCATTTGCAGTCCCCCAAAAGCCACGCTCCTTTTCAAGCCATGCTGTGAGGAGAACCTTCCCTGCTCCGGAGAGAAAGAGCCTGGGATTATTTTCTCATGTCAATTAACGGCGCTTTCCAAAGGCAAACCGGGCTCCTCAGATCCCGTGCTCAGGACCCTGGCCAGGCTGCTCCCCCCGGCGCGCTGGAGGGAAAAATCAAGGAGCTTTGGCCAGCGAGCTCCTGGGCTGGAGCCAGCAAATAAAATGRTCATAACGAGGCCTTTGGAGATAAATTTGGAAGCTGGGGTTGCTTTGCTTTAATTTTTTATTCTTCTGGTGGAGAAACCCCCTCACCCAGCGGAGGCGGCAGTAGCTCCAGAGCAGCGGCTCCATGGGGTCACCACGAGGACCATTTCCCCCCGGAGCTGCTCCTGGCCAGGTGTGCGGGATCAGGTGGGGATTTGGGTGTGGATTCAGGTGTGGCTTCAGGCACAGCTTCCGGAGTGGGTTCTGGTGTAGGATCAGACATGGATTCAGGTATGGATTACCTCCTGCCCCTTTCCTGGCTCCATGTGTTTTCCTGGAGCAATCCTGAAGCCCTCCAGTGGTGGACGCACAGGTAGAGCCGTGCTGCTGGGCTGGCTGCAGCCAGGCCGGGGGGAATTCTCTGGGACACTCCCAGGGAGACACAGAAATCCCTCAGACGGGGCAGGTTTAGAAATAATCCCTCTTGGAGATTCCAGGTGCACAGAACCTCTATGGAAAAGCTCATGGAACTGCACAAGCTGCCCACAAGGAGAGCACTTCCCATCCTTGGTGGCTTGGGATCGCCTATAGCTGTTGCCAGGAAGATGCTTTTCCAGAGGGAAGCAGGTGCCAGCTGGCCACAGACAGGCATCTTTGATCCCTCGAAGCTCTTTGGGAAGGAAAGCAGGATGTTTTCCATGGCCACCCTCCTGGAGAGCCAGGGCTCCTGCACCAGAATTGCAACTGCCCCCGCTGTCCCCCCACTGTTCCCCCGCTCCAGCTCTTCATGTTTCAAAGGCTCTCCCACTCCCACCGCTCTTCCCAGCTGCTTCCCGAACGTTCTCTCCATTGGGGTGGGCTGGGACAGTGCTGCCAAACAGCAGGAATACGTGAGGCTGTCCCTGGGAGAGGGAGAGGGATGAACCCCCCCACTGCCACATCCCCCTCCGCCGGTGCTGGGGGGTCAGAGATGCTCCGGAACGCTGGAGGTGGGAGCAGGTGGATCCACCCGTGTCACTGGGATGCCACGGCAGGGATGTCACAGCTGACACTCATCCTGCAGGGGACCCTGGGTGGGGACAGGATCCCCCCACRCCTCTGGCGAAGGAAGCCCTTGGGAAAGGTGTGAAATTCACCTGTCGCTTCCTGCATCCTCCTCATCTCCGAGAGGATGCGGCTCCAGAGGGTTTGGGGAGGGTCTGCGGGCAGGGATTGGGCTGGGACCCCTCTGTCACCCGGCTCTTGCGGGTGTCCCTGAGCAGGGAGCCAGCCCGGGTCAGCAGAGCTTTCCTGCCTCTGTGCCACCTCCTGTCCTGCCRTGTGAAACGCGGCACCGGGAGCAGAAAAAAGCAGGAACGCTCGCATGGAAGCTGACCCGGTGTAGAGTTTCATTCCAAATGGAGCAACAGATCGGCTCAATCCTGACCCGCCGAACTCTTCCTGCCGCTGCCCCCGCAGCCTCTGATCCTTGTCCAGCTCTCCACAAAGCTCCTGAGGCTTTGGTGGGTCAGAGCCGGGACCGTGAAGCCGGAGATGCTTCGGGGGCGGCAGCGTTTGGAGTCTTCTTCCCGCATCTGCTCCAGGTCCGTGACCTATTCGGATCCGGCTGTGCAGCTCCGGAGCATCCTCATGGGATGAGCCGTGCTGGGCTGGGCGGTGCAGGTGGGCAGGAGCTCATCTGAGATGCCCAGGAGCGGGGCTGCAGCGCTGGGATGGGGGAAAGCTGGACACCCCAGGAAAGGGCAAAGCACGGGGCTCAAAGCCATCGCCATCCCTTTGGAAGCCCGTGCAAAGCCTGCTGGAGCGGGATGCCCGCGGCCAGCAGAGGTGATGGAAGCACAGCCCYTCTCCTGCCCCCGCGGCAGGAGCCGCAGCCGCTATTGGAAGCAGGTGTGCTGCCCTGCCGGGCGATGGGAGCCATTAGGGAGAAAGCCTCTCAAGGAAATTTATGTCCGTCTCTCCTCACCCCTCTCTCCTGAAACCAATTACACCCCAGTCCTGCCCCGCTCGGGGGGACCCGCTCGGCTGCGCCCCCCCAGGGTCCCGCGGGATGTGCCAGCACGGTGGGGGCGAGCAGTAGGGAAAACGGGAAGTGCTGTGGAAAGCAGGCCGGCTCCTCGGCGGCCCCCAATTCATCTCGCTGGGAGTCCGGCGGGAGGATCCCGCAGCACCTGGGCTGCCACCCCTCTCCAGCCGCCCCTTGGCAGCCGCACGCTGGCTCCGAGTGGGGAGCGAGGGGGGACAAAGCCGCCCCCCAGCAGCAGCGCTTTCCCCGAGGTTTATTATTACACAAATGTGAATTCCAGAACCGGCATCTGGGGAGCAGCTGCTGGGAGTTAACCCCTTCCCCGCCGCGGGAGAGCTGAGCCGGAGGAGTGGGCGCCTGGCTGGAGAGTGGCCACCCCTGGGGAGGAGCTGGCCATGGGGACATGGCCCTGTCCCACCTGGCAAACAGCTCCTGTTGTGTAGGGACACATCTCCGTGCCTGGATGGAGAGGCAGGTTCCAGGTTCCTCCCTCCCTTCCTTTCTTCTCCTCTCTTTTTTCCCCTAATAACAGGCAATTCTGTTTCCATTCAGGGTTTTTACGGGGATTTGCTCTCCCTCCCAGGCAAGGCCTGAATTTCCAGCGTGCTCTGGGACAGAGCTCCAAGGGATGCTGCCCTTGGGTTTGAAGAGCAGCCTGGAGATAAGGAAGGGGTGACAGCAGGAGGCCAGTGCTGCTGAAAGGAAAGGCTTGACCTGGACAGCAGGTTTTTGTTGGAAGATGGATGTTTGGGAATGAAGGCAGGTTCTCACAGCCACACTGGCTTTATGGCATCTTCCAAGGTGTTGGGGRTTGGTCAAAATCCCAACTTTTCAGCCACCCAGAGTCCCCTGCGCTCTTCCCAGGCCCAAGAGCCTGCTGGCCCCACAGCAAGTCATGGATGTTTGGGCAGAACATGACCAGGAGGATCTTCTCCCTTCTTGACTTGTCTGGGGACCAATGCCTAGGCTGTCCCTGCTACTCCTTTCCACAGAAACACAGAATCCCAGGATGATTTGGGCTCGAAGGGACTTCAAAGCCCATCCAGTGCCACCCCCTGCCATGTGCAGGGACACCTTCCWYTAGCCCAGRTTGCTCCAAGCCCCGTCCAACCTTGCCTGGAACACTTCCAGGGATGGGGGAACCCCAACTGGTTCCTAGGGATGGAGGGGGCACTCCCAG
Organism: Parotia lawesii; assembly: GCA_003713295.1. Lineage (NCBI taxonomy): Eukaryota > Metazoa > Chordata > Aves > Passeriformes > Paradisaeidae > Parotia > Parotia lawesii. The sequence continues at coordinate 2,009,623 of RAHM01000020.1, read as the reverse complement.
AGCAGCTCGACACGCCAGGACATGTGGGCAGGCAAAGGTCAGGGGCAGCAGGTGACMGGTTCTGTCCAACACCTCTGGCTGCCAGGTGCCACCGTGATGGGCAGAGCTGAGAAAGCGACAAGTGCCATAAAGGGCAGGAAAAATCTGGGAGGAGGTTTTGGTGCCGGCATGAAAAGCAGCTGTGAGCTCTGCTCCTGGCTGCTCAGCCTGGCTGGGACGGCAGGGAGAGGTGGGAGGTCRGAGAGTCCGGCAGCCATGTGGGGTTGGGGGCAGGCTGGAGGCAGTTCTGGGACAACTGGAGTGGAGAGCTGGCCTTTGGCAGGGGGATTGGTGGACCTGGTGAGCAGTGGGGACTCCCAGTGCCTCCACTGGGAGTGGTGCAAGCATGGAAATCATCCCCTTGGCTCCTCAGGAGGGGACTGCAGCAGGATGGGACAGCTCGTCCCCTTGAGTTGCAGGCTCCAGCTCCCTGCTGCTGCTCCCTGCGAGCCTGAGCCGGCCCTCCCGCTCCTGACTCCGCCGTGGAGCTGCCAGGGCAGGCAAAATCCCAGCAGCCAGAGCAACCACCGTGTCCCGAGGAGGTGTTTATAATGCCAGGAACTCCTGGAGGGAGCGGAGCAGGAATGGGAACAGAAGCTCCTTTGCTTGGGCTGAGCTCCTGCCTGCAGCCGGCGGAGCTGCCTCCTGCTCTGCCGGCACCGCTGCTCTCCGGGCTCCCAGCCCGAGAGGGGAGGGAGAATGGAGCTGACAGGAGCTCCTGCAGCACCGGGAGCTTGGCAGCTCCAGAAAAACCCTCTCCCTGCTCCGGCAGTGCCTCTCCACAGCCAGCTCTGCGCGCAGTCCTCAGCCTCTTCCTCCCTCACCTCCTGTCCCGGAGCCCCCACTGCTTGTTTTTCTCAGCCTGCAAGTTTTTGGGGATAGGGAATGAGCCCCACTCCAGATTTCCTGCCCCCACCCCGTGGTGTGAAAGGGTTTGGGCTGTCCTGAAGCCCAGTGTGGCAGGAGCACAGGCTCCATCTCCTGAACATGCCGAATCCCAGAATCCCAGCAGGCAGCAGGGGTAGGATGACAAATTGTTCTGACTAATAGTCTAAACAATGGGAAACAATGGAAGTCAGGGAGCAGCCCATAAAATATGCAGCACGCAGGGGGCTTGGCTATTTTATTTGATTTTCAGATGGATATTCCAGTGGCCAGGATCCATCAGGAAGAGAACAACACATGTCAAGCTCAATAAGGGTTCGCCAGGGATGGTGGCGGGAGGATGCAGGAATTCCTGCTCTGGGGTGAGCTTGGGAAGCTGACTTGGAGTCAAGTGCTCGGGGAAAGGAGCAGCGCTCCCTGCCCGGCACAGGAGCATCCATCCCACCTTCTCCAGGGGGATGGCGGTGAAGTGCCTGAGCCTGACCCGTGGAAGAGGGGCAGGAAGGCTGGGAAGAGGCGTGGGAAGGCTGCCCGGCTGATGCGGTTGAGCAGACGGGGGAGGTTTTCTGTCTCCTCTTTGAAATTCCTTTGCGTTCAGGGTTATTTTGGAAGTCAAAAGCTGTTAGATTCCCTGGAAGCTCGGGGAGGGAGATTGCCTCGGTTTGCTCTGACGCGATTTCCCTGCACAGCTGTTTGTGCCATCAGCAGTGGGGCTGCTCTTTCAAAAGAAGACATTTTATCCATTAAAAAGAAATCCGTAGATGATGAATATGGATTTGGGCTAAGGCTGAGTGATGAAATCCTCTCCGAGGTGCAAAGATCCCATTATCCATCCGTCTGCGACCTGCCAGGGACCAGTGGTGGGTTCCCTCAGAGACCCCTCAGCTTTCTGGAAGCCTCGAGGTCAATGAGGATGCGAAGGGCTCTCCAGCCAGGAAGTTTCTCTCCCAGGTCTCCTTTCACTGCCGTGTTTGAGCAGGGYGGGAATGCTGTGAGAACATCCCTCGGAAGTTGTTCCGAGGCTTCCAGCTGGATCAGAAAATGTCGGCTCAGCAGAGGGGGGATACAAAGCTGTTGGTGGGGAAGAGGGAGGTGGGAGCRCTTCCCTGTGCCCTGTGAGAGGGGCTCATTCCCTGCTCCCACCTGGAGCAYGGATTTCTGCAATGGCTGGGCTTTCCTAAGTGAGTCCTGGCCAGGGGATGCTGAGCCCAGATTGTGGGGACCTGCAGAACGCCTGGGGACTGGGACATTGGGGTTGGAGCCAGCAGCCCTTGGGGACAGGGTGACTCTGCTCCCAGCACATCGGGAACACGGCTCCGGATGGGCAGCACCTGGAGGACGTGGGTTTGGTGCCRTGCACGGGTACAGGGGCTCTTTCCTGATGCCCTTGTCCCTACCTCAGCATTTCCTGGAGATTGTTTGTGGGATCCAGCAACTTCCCCATCCAAACCGGAACTGTTCCATTCCCACTTCCACACTCGACTTCCACAGCCCGATGCTTCCTAATCAGCTAAATGGGAGCGACTCGAGCCTTGTCCACAGGGCTGGCACAGCCACCTCCTTCCTTATTACACTTGTCAGGCTGTCATTTATTTTTGCATTTATTTTGCGTGGAAAGACGTCCTGGAGCTGGCAAGTGGCACTGCCTCCACATTCCCTGCGGTGCCAGAACCAGTGGTGACAAAGACCAGCACCATGGAATCATGGAATGGTTTGGCTTAGAAGGGACCTTAAACCCCATCTCATTCCACCCCTGCCATGGGCAGGGACACTTTGCACTGTCCCAGGTTGCTCCAAGCCCCGTCCAACCTGGCCTKGGACACTTCCAGGGGTGGCTCATTCAGTCCTTCCCTTGACCTTTTTTCTTTYTTTCTCCGTCTGTGTCTCCCGGGCAGGGCAAAAGGATGAGAAGACACAGAACAAGGAACACCTGCAGACAAGGCAGGGAGAGCAGCAAGGCAAATCACCGCAGCAGGAGGGAAATGGAGCAGCTGAAATTGGGAAAAACAGCTCCAAGTTTGTCACTGTCTGCACCTGATGCAAATCCGTTTGCCGGGGGATGTTGGGAGCAAAGAGCAGAACGCTCCTGATTTCACAGGGCTGTGTTGTGAACGGGAGGATCCCAGAGAGAGCGAGATTGGAGAGAAAATAAAATGGACAATGCCAGCCAAACCAAATGGATGCAACCCCCAGCATTCCCGGAGGGAAGCGCTGCCCCGAAGGGAGTGGGCCGGCAGCAGGCGCGGCCAAAACGCTCTAAAAGCCTCCTTTTTAGATGGCATTTGTTCTTCAAAGCCATCAGGGCTCGGGGAAAAGCCAGGCCATTTCCCTCTGCCTCTGACATGTTAATGGCTGTATTTTGGAGTCATTAAATATTGAAATGCGGCACACTCAGCAGCTGCCAAACCTCCCCGCAGCCCGGCTCTCCTCCTTCTCTCCTCCAGAGCCTTCTCCCCTCTCCGTTTTCTCCAGCATTCCCTCCTCTAGCATTTCGCCCTCCATCCTCCTCTTCCTCCTTCCCCTGCCTCCCACAGTCTCTTCCCCAGCTTCTCCCCGCTCTGCAGTTCATCCCCAGCCTCCCTCTCCATCATTCCTCTGCTGGAATCTCAGTTCCTGGGAAGCACTTGATAATCTGCAGCTTTAATATTCTCACCTTGCCAGTCTCCTATTCAGCGGGACTCGGAGAATTACAAATGTATTTATCTGGGTCCGCTGGAGAGCGAGAGAAACAAAGAAACCAGCGGGGCTTTTCTAACGAGGAATGACTAATTTGACCCAGGAGAGCCCGTCCTCTTTCAAGCACTCGATTTTCCCCTGGTTTTGCATCCAAAGATAAGGTTGGCGATGCCAGAGGCGGGGATGGGGCACTGCCAGCCCAGTGCTGAGCCCCCGCCGGGGCTGCTGCTGGCAGGGCTTGCTTTACCTGCTCCCTCACTGGGACACAGCCCGCCGAGCCAGGGGTGGAGGGCTTGGAAAAGCTGCTCTTTGTCCGTGTATCGCCCTGCTCAGGGCTCCGTAAGCACCGAGAAATCCCAGTCCCAAAGCGCATCCTTGCCGGGACCGGGCTGGAATGAGGCCAGGCTTTCTGCAGCCTTCCTGCTGCTTCCAGCAGCTCCTTCAGCTCACGGACTGGGAAGGGACACTGACCCGGCCTTGGACACTTCCAGGGATCCAGGGGCAGCCACGGCCGCCCTGGGCAACCTGGTCCATGGCCTCACCACACTCACAGGGAAGAATTCCTTCCCGATATCCCATCTATCCCTGCCCTCTGGCAGTGGGAAGCCGTTCCCTGTGTCCTGTCCCTCCATCCCTTGTCCCAAGTCCCTCTCCAGCTCTCCCGGAGCCCTTTAGGCACTGGAAGGGGCTCTGAGGTCTCCCCGGAGCTTCCTCTTCTCCAGGTGAACACCCCCAGCTCTCCCAGCCTGGCTCCAGGGCAGAGGGGCTCATTTCCAAGAGAGTTTTCCTTCTGGTGATCCTGGTTCCTCCAGGGTGGACAGGCTAAATTCCAGCTCAGCCCTGTGATCTTACTGGATCCAGACTCTGCCTTCTGGCTGATCTGCTCAGCTCCCGTCCTGCATTGGATATACCTGGGAAGAACAGTGGATATAATGGATTTCTGGATAGAAAAGAATATTTAGGCCAACGGAATTGGGAATTTTTTATTGCATATAAAGAGCTGGGATGAAATTTCCTGAGGTTGACACAAGTCCTCTGTGGATTTTTTTCCCCCAAATAGAGGAGCAAATGTGGTTTAGTGGGCACAGACAGGACGAGTGGTCCTGGAAAAGTTGTGCTTGTGTAGTCTAGAGAGAAATCAGATGCTGAGATGGTTCTGATTGCTGCCTGGAAAGACATGGAAGAGGAAACACCCAGGAATGCAAGGAACTCTGGAAGGACACTGTTGGCACAAGCATGAATTGGTAGAAACCTGTCGTGAATAAATGTCAGTTGAAAATTGAAGGAGGTTTCTCCCAATCATCAGATGAGGGAGTTTATAAAATAACTTTCCAGAGGGGTAATTGAGGGAGGAAACTTAACTGGTTCAAGATGGGAGGCTGACAAATTTCAGAATTTCAGCTTAGGATAGGGCTGGATTTGACAGTCTGGCCCCTCTTGAYGGTGTCCTGCCTCAGCCCAGGACGCTGCACTCGTGTAGGGTGGGGAGTCCCTCTGCTCCCAGGGAGCTCATCCCTGCCCAGCCACGGATCCGTGGGCAGCCCTGCACTCCCACTCGCACTCACCTGTCCCTGACACAGAGGCTTTCCTCCTGGTTAATAAGCCCTGACATGCCAGACATGGAAACTACGAAAATTGGCCAATTTTTTAATATTTTAAGCCCCATCACAGCCTTTGCTGGGCAGAGCAAAGCGCTTTAGGACGCCTTAGYGAGGAAATGGGAACTATCATTTGGGATAATCTGCCTGAGCTGGATTGACCTGCTGATCCCAGCCAGACCCTCCTCCTCCAGCACACCCCTCCCTACACCCAGCTCTGCTGCCCAGATGGGGAAAGGAAAATCACAGAATCATGATTTAGGTTGGAAAAACCCTCTGAGCCCATYGAGTCCAGCTGTCCCCACAGCACCACCAGGCCCCCCACTGCCCCGTGTCCCCAGCTGCCACATCCACAAGYGTTTGAGCACTTCCATCAATCCTCTTCTCCCGTCTTTGTCGCACCTTCCCAGCCAGGTGCCCTGCGGAGGGGCTGTGCCTGAGGCTGCGGCTGTGCAGGAGCAAGACTGGGAGAGAATGCTCCCGCTCCAAACCCTCTCCCGGCATCCCCTCCCAGCTCCCCCTTTCCTGTGCTGCCCCGGGAAGGGCTGGGTGAGGTCCAGGCTCCTGCCCGGGCTCTTTCCTTAATCTAAATCAGGGAAAGGTATTTTTTCTTCTTCCTTTTATTCCACCCTGAGTGTTGTGCAGTTGCCACTGACAAAGGAGCCGGAATTCCACACATTTCTCTGGCTGTTTAGCAGAGCTGCTGCCCTACTCTCCCCTGTCAGACACTAATCTCTCCTAATATTTAACAGTCCCAGTAGGCAGCAGGATTTATCCTCTGGCCTTTCTACCTGTCATTCCATCCCTTCTCACTAAGGAGCCCTTTGATTCCCTTCCGAGGAGAGGTGCCAGGACCAGCGTGATGGATTGGCTCGTGCTGGCAGTTGGAGAAGCAGCTCCATTTCTCTCTGCTCCAGCTGTCGGGTGTTTATCCGGGGCAGCTCCCTGCAGCTGGGAAGGCCCTTGTGCCTCCTTGCAGGGAGCCGTGCGGATGGGCAGGCATTCCAAGCGGGAAGGGGCTGTGGGTGTTAATGCTGCAGCTCCTCAGGGCCCCGCTCCAAACCGCAGCCGGAGCTGTGGATGTTGGAGCTCCTGCGATGATCTGAGTCTAAAACCCTCATCCATTGCAGGGAGGAATTCCTCCCCCAGCGCTCCCGGATCCCTTCCCCGCGCTCTGCCTCCACATGTTCCCTTTCCTCGGCATCCCAGCTGCCGTGTCCTTGGAAGCACGGCCCAGAGGATGAAGACTCAGAAGGAAAAGGTGGGAATACCCCGGGGGGCTGCTGCTGGCAGGGCTGGCCTCTCCTCATCCGGCAGGATGGCATGGCCGGTGCCAGGGAGGAGCCCACATTCCAGCAAGGATGCTGCACTGTGGAKCAGGGACGCTGCATCCCATGGGCAGAGCCGCTTCCGAAGCCTCTCGTGGCTCCSCAGGCAGGGGCTGGAGCAGCTCGGGAGCTGAAGGTGTCAGGGCAGCACAGGAGCTCTTTCTGCCACTAACGAGCTCTTTAATTGCCACTTCCTTAGGCCGGGATTGGAAGTGATTAACTCCGAGCTGTCCTCGGCCTGGGCTCGGGTTACACGGCTGGGCCGGGCTTTGGGGGGTCAGGGGCTGCTCCGCGGGGCGTTTCTCCACGGCGAGGGCAGAAACCCAATTCCCTCACTAATGGCCCTTCCCGAGCCACTGCCACCCCGGGGTGCCACCCCCGCCCCGTGAGCAGGGTCTGTGAACGGGGCTGTGGGGACACGATCCAGTGTTTCCTCCGGCTGCAGCTCTCCACAACTCCCTCACTTTGCTCCTTCCCCTCCTGCCTAAAAGTGCCCAGGTCAGGGCTCTGCAGGGCTCCATCAGGACACGGATGATCCTGCAGAGCCATGGAGAACAGGCTCCACAGAGTCCCTCTGAAGGGGCCTGTGTTTAACACTGACCTGGCTGGGCCAGGATTTCCCTGGACTTCCCTTCCTTCCCAGATATCATTCCTGGAAGTGTTGAAGGATTGGAGCAACCTGGTCCGCGGAAGGTGACCCCACCCGTGGATGGGCTTTAGGGTCCCTTCCGTCCCAAACCATTCTGTGATCCCATGATTCTCCGTCCTGGATTTCTCTTCTCTCCCCAAATGGGGGGAAGGCAGGAGCCGGCAGGACAGACATTCCCATCACTCTCCCTGTCCCTACACCTCTGTCCTGGCCGGAGGCAGCCGCCGCCACTGCCGAAATGTTGGTCACAGCTTGGTGTGACCAGAACATGTCCATGGAGGGAAGGGTTTGCAGAGTCAGCACCCACGTGCAGCTATTCCAGTGGGAGCAGGGAGCACAGTGCCTGGAAGCCTTTGGACACAGCCGGCTTTGTCAGGAGGAGGGAATAATCAGCACTTTTGTCTGTAGGCAGTGCAGGAGCTGCCACTGTTCCACATGGATCAGGTTTAAATCTGCGTGCAGACAGCTGGGATGGCACAGCCACATCCCAAATCCAGGCCTGGCTTAGCTGCCCAAAATCATTAGTGAAGATTTTGGAGAGGAGCACTCACTGCTCACTGCTCGGAACAGCCAGAGCGAGAGGAAAAGCTCCCGGGAATGTTTCCGGGAAGGTGAAGTTTGCTCCATGCTCCGGCTCTGTGCTTGGTGTGCTCTCGGTGCCTCCCTGTCCTACCCTGGGCTGAACTGGGGGAGGCAGCTCTCACCTCTCTTTTGGGGCAGCGGGACAGCCCCAGGGTGGGATGGGAGCTATGGGATGGTGGGCTGTGGGACGGTGGGAAATGGGATAGGGAATAGGAAGCTCTGGGATTGTGAGCAGACGTTGTTCCTTCCCCTCTGCAGCACCAGCTCCAGCTCAGAGCTGAGAACCAGGATCTCTCCTCCTGCTTTCCTTGCATGAGAGAGGGATGGGATGGGATGGGATGGGATGGGACGGGACGGGACGGGACGGGATGGGACGGGACGGGACGGGATGGGATGGCTCCCCTGGACCCATCCCAACCTCACCTGAGCCCCCCCAGGGCTCACCTGGCCCCAGCTGACGTGGGAGCCCTGGGTGACCCCGATGTGTCCCTGCTCCAGCCAGGGGGGCAGACGGAGACAAGGTCCCTCCTCTGCTCCTCCAGCTCCATCCCAGCGCAGACGGTGCTGAGAGAGCAGAAACATCGCTGGAAATGTTAAACTTTTATGGATCTCCAAGTGGGCTCAGCCTGAACTCGACTTTGTGGGGTTAAATCCATCATTACTGGACACGAGCCAGAGTGTTTTCCACTAAAAGCAAACTCCTAATGGCTCTAAATCGAAAGAAAGCTGGATGAGATGGAAAATTGGGAAGGAATTCCTCCCTGTGAGGGTGGGGAGGCCCTGGCACAGGGTGCCCAGAGAAGCTGTCGCTGCCCCTGGATCCCTGGAAGTGTCCAAGGCCAGGCTGGACGGAGCTTGGAGCAGCCTGGGACAGTGGAAGGTGTCCCTGCCCATGGCAGGGGTRGAATGGGATGGGCTTTAAGCTCCCTTCCCACCCAAACCACCTGGCCCAGGGAATGGGGCTATCCCCAGCACAGCCCGTAGCTCCGCAGGGTGTCAGGGGGTACCGGTGTTCCCGGGGGTCTGGGAGGCAGAGGGGAGGTCATGGAGCACGGCTGGGACACTCAGAATGCGATACTTCCCCTCTTCCTTCTCCATTCCCTGAGGAGAATTCCCACAAGGCATGGGGGGTGACAATCCCTGGCATCTCCTGACTCCATGACAGGACAGTCCAGGTCCCACAGCCTGAGCAATCCGAACACTTCTTTGCCCAGCTCCCGCCAAACCCAGCKGGTGCTGTTACCTCTGTCCATCCCCAGCTCCATCCTTCCCCATCCCGCCCACCTCTCCCACCATTTCCAGAGACGTTCCATGATGGATGTGATTAAAATCTGCTCGGAGAGCACTCGATCCTCCCGTGCTGCCTTTGAACCTCGGATCATTAATGTCTCCATATGGGCACCATTTTTCCTTGTCACGACACAGCTGGATCTGGAGAGAGCGGGAGCCGAGGCCGCTTCCCAGTGGCAAAACCCTCAAGAGCCCAGACTCCGGAGTTTTGCCCACCTTTGGGAAAGGTCAGGAATATAAATAGCTGTTGCCAGGAGGTCCTCAGGCACCGGGCAGGAATGGAGATGGCTTCTGGAATGGCAGGGAGGGCTTTAAGAGCCCTTTTCTGCCTGTTTTGAACTCTCTCCCTGCTCTCTGCTCCTTCCCCTCCACCGCTCATTCCCTCTTTTCCTCCCTCCCACTCAGTCCGGTTTTTTGAAGGGCCGCAATTCCTTTCCAGTTTTATTTCTCATTAAAAATAAATAGCGGTGCTATAATTTACAGCGAGTTTAATTAGAAATGAGTTACGTGAGCTGAGCATTAGGACTTAATTGCTCGTTCCTAAAACAATTTCCTCATCTGAAACGTCCCCAGTTAATGATCATTCATTAAATAGGATTGGAGGCTCCGAGGTGGAGCTGGAAAGGCTGGAGATTCCCTGTGACGGGGCTACAGCCACTGAGCTTGGAGCCCCCGGAGCAGGGGGCACCGGGGTGAGGGCAGCTGAGTTCCCTGCAACAGGAATGACCACTGAACATTCCCGTTGGCAAGAACTCCCAGCAAGGCCCCTCGGAGCTGGGACTGCGCCCTCCGAGCATGGGGGGTCCAAGGTTCTGCAGGGTTGGAATTGCCTGGCCGGGAGCCACGTGCTGACACCCAAACCTTCCACCCAAACCTTCCACCCAAACCTTCCACCCACCTTCTGGGATGTGGAACCCCCTCCTCCGTGGCAAGGGCAATCTTGGCTGGCCCTGCCTGGGTTTTTGGGGAAGGAGATGATTTTCTGGAGGAATGTTGGTTAATCAGAACAGGAACGCTCACAGGAAGCAGGGGGCGATGGCGCTGGGGTTGGGTTGTGCTTTACTTGCGCATTTTTAGTCCAAAAAATTCCTAATCAAAACCACATCTGCAGAGAGCAGCCCTGAGCCTGCCCCCAGCCCTGTGCCCAGGGAATTGGGATGTCAGCAAAGCCAGGAGGATCTGGAACAGCCAGGAGGGCACTGGAATGGCCAGGAGGGCACTGGCAGGACTTGTCCTTGGTCCCCCAGCTCTGTGCCCTGTGGGGCCGCAGCTCATGGGGACGCAGCTGGCAGGGATGGGATGGGATGGGATGGGATGGGATGGGATGGGATGGGATGGGATGGGATGGGATGGGATGGGATGGACGGAATGCACTGGGATGGCAGCACTCTCTTTTTCCTCAAATTTGAGCAGGAATTCCTGAAAAGAGTTAAGCTGAAACAAGCACATTCCTTAAAAAAACCCTTTGTTTTGACACATCAGCGTTTTTCCAGGGAGACAAGAAAAAAAAATCCCACAACAAAACCAACCCCAAACTCTGTCCACTTGGCTGGAAAAGTCCATGGCAGCTCCTGCTCTGAGCTTCCCTGCCCTGCTCCGCTGTCCAGGGAGAGGGAGGGGCAGCGGCYGGACTGGGCTCCCCATCACGGATCCCCAGAGGTGCCGGAGGTCAGGGAAGGACCCTCACGGCCCCTGCCTGTCCCGGGAAGAGGCTGCAGCCCCCCGGCTCTGTGGGAGATGGGCAGGATGAGCCCGGCCTGAGCTCTGGTCCAAGCGCTCACCTGCAGCACCTGAGAGTCCTCGGGGAGGCCCCGGGCCACGAGGGAAGGAGGGATGGCATCCCGGTGGGAGGGAAGGAGGGATGGCATTCCCAGCGGCGGGATGTCATCCCCGGGACACGCCTGGCCCCCGCACAGCCCGCAGCAGCAGGACACTGTCACCTAGCAACGGGTAAGCAGTGACAACACTTCCTCGGGTGACAAACATCCCGTGTCACTGGTCTCTTTCCAAGGAAGTGTAAAACAGGGAAGAGCGGGATTTGGAGAGAGAATGAGGGAGACACGAGCCCCTGGATAACCTCGCCCGCATTCCCAGATGGCTGGGACCCAAGGAGGCATCGGCAGGGCCGGCTGGGGGTGTCTGGTTGCATCCAGCATCCGTCAGCGCACGGCTTTCGGGAACGGGGAGAGATAAATAAGGGCAAGGAAAGGTCTCAGTTCCAGGGAAAGGAAATGATTTTCTCCTCAAGCGATCCTGGGCACCATTACACAAATAACAGAGAGGGAACAGGGATAGAGGCAGGGAAAGGGCTGCAGGGAGACAGGGATGTCACCTGTGGAGTGACACAGCCAGGGGACAGGGGGTGAGGGACACACGGGGGGCAGGACTGGGCAAGGAGGGGCTTCTTGGGGGACGGGGATTTTCCTGACAGTGATGGGGACAGGAGAGAGGAGAGAGGAGAGAGGAGAGAGGAGAGAGGAGAGAGGAGAGANAGGAGAGAGGAGAGAGGAGAGAGGAGAGAGGAGAGAGGAGAGAGGAGAGAGGAGAGAGGAGAGAGGAGAGAGGAGAGAGGAGAGATTTGCCCTGTGTTGGTCCAAGCGCTTGGATTCCAAAGGTTTGTGTGATACAGGCAGGTCCCTGTGGCCGGGCAGGGCTGCCCAGCTCTGCTCTCAGACACTCTGGGGGTTCCTGGAGCTGCTTGCTCCCCTCTCGGACACTGCCACGATTCCTGGAGCCATTCCACCTGCAGAGCTCAGCTCCAGTGGCTCTCTCTCCCTTCCCRCTCTTCCTTGCAGGATTTGGCAGTAGCAGATAAATAAACAGCCATCAATCACCGGGCCCAGCAGCACTCACCTTACGGGACTCGTTTCCTCTCCAAATACACAATTTAATTTCTATTTAGCTTCCCTTGAATTTTAATGTCGACTTTGGACATAAATATTTGAGTGTGGGGAGAGGGACAAAGTGGGAGCAGGTGACGGGAGATCCCCCAGGGCTGCCTCTCTCCGGAGCAGGAGCATCTCTCTCTTCACCCCCAGGATGTTCAGGCTCAGGGGCCTCCAGGGCCTCAGGGTCCCTCCTGACCTCCAGGATAGGATCCTCCAGCATCATCCATGGAGCATTGCCTGGCTCCTCTGCCCACAGCCCTGGATTTTCTGAGCCAGGGGGTGATGCAGGACAGTGACATTCCCGAAACACGCAGATGTGGGAGCCAAAACTCCTCCCTGGCCAGCAGCCGTGACCCCAGGCTGTGCCTCATGTGCTGTGTTTATGGAAAGCTCTGTAAACTCATCCCAGAGACCCCTGGGGATTCAGGCAGATGGTCCTGGAGCTTGGTGACAGTTTGTTTCCTCAGGTAATTTCATGTTCCCTCTTAGGAAATTTAAACGTTGTGAGAGGGGAACAGTTCCYGGACCCCTTCCCTCTTCCCTGGGTACGGAGCACTCGGCTCTCCCACTGCTGTGGTGGCACAGGGGTCCCCTGGCCCCCTCCAGGCGGGTTTCCCTCGTTGCACAGTCCCTGTTCCCATGGGACACCCCAGCCAGGCTGCTGCATCCTCGTGGCACCTCGGGGCTCGTCAGTGTCACGTTGGGGACTTGTGCATGGTCAGRGCTCCTTGGGAGCTGTTCAGCTCCAGCAGCTCCAGCAGGGAGAAGCTGGCCCAGCCGGGGATGGGGGAGCACCGGTCCCTCCAGGGCTCGGGGCTGGCGGGTGATTGATTTGTATTCCCACACTCACCCCCAGCTCTCCCGCTCCATCCCACATGTGCTTATCCACGGTGGGAAGCAGGTGCAGCCTGTATGGGATCCATATGGAGAGCGTTTAGGCTCACTTTGCTGCGGGATAAATCACGGCACGAGGAGCAGAGCGGGAGTCAGAGCCAGCCAGGGCTGCTGGTTTGGAGGGAATGTTTTCCGGCCCCAAACCTGCTCACAGCCTGCCCTGCTCCACTGTTATCTCAGGGATGTTATCTCCCTCATCCTCCTGACAAACACCCTGAGCCCTTTGCCTGGAATCACAGGACAGTGAGGTTGGAAAAGCCTTTCAGGATCGAGTCCACCCTTGTGTCTGATCCCCACTTTGCCACCAGCCCAGAGCACTGAGTGCCACCTCCAGGCRTTCCTTGGACACCTCCAGGGATGGGCACTCCAAACCTCCCTGGGCAGCCCCTGCCAAGGCCTGACCACCCTTTCCATGGAGAAATTCCTCCTGATGTCCAACCAAAATGAAGAGAGACTGTTTCCTCTCACGGCTGCAGCACAGCTCTGGTCTGCCCTCCCACAAATGGTGAAATGAGTGCCTGAAAGAGAAGCAGTTTGCACCAAGGATTACCTGGGAGAGGAATCCCAGAGCTGGAGATCTCCAGCCGGATGCCATCAATCTCTGTCAGGGAAAACCCTCTGGCTGGTGTGGCTGGAGTGACCAGAGCCTGTGTTGGTCACAGTGTGTAAATAAACTTGTGTCAGCCAGGGTGGAGAAAGTGATGGGACAGGCCAGGACCGATTATCCCAGCAAATTTAGGGATGATGCTGGACACCAGCACAACAGCAACCGTCCACCCCCACAAAAGAACCTTGACCCCTCCTAAAAAGCCACCAGGACCCTGTTGTTCACATGTTCCCTCCTGCCCTATTCCTTCATGTGCTCATTCCCAGCCTGGTTTGGGTGATTTTAACCCCTGGCCCTATGTCTTTCCCCTCCTCTCCGAGGAGTTTATGGAATGAGATTCGTCCCTTTACCCTTTTCAGGTCGGCGAAAGCTCCTCCTGACGTGACAGAAATCCAAGAAATCAGCAGCTCGGGGGGTTGGTAATAAGGCTGAATCCTTCCTAAAGCCAGACACTCAGCACGAAGAGGGGTCAGTGATCCCCGGGCTCCTTCCCCTCTGCCTCCTGCCATCCGTCTGGGGGGATGATGGGAAGCAGATGAGGCACGCTCCGGACACCCAGCTGCTTCCAGGTACGCTCATGGTTTGTGTCTCTGGAGCAGGCACGGGACCCTGCTCCGGGTGTTCCTCCTGGAGGAGACACAGACCTCCCACCCGGAGACCCCGGCTGTGCTCCCACATCCCGGCTTCCTCTCCTGGRAAGGAGCCAGAGGCAGGGCAGCAGCAGCAGGGAGCGAACCTCGGTGCGGGATAGGACACGTGTGTGTCCTGGCAGGCACAGCGTGTCCGTGCAGGAAGGGTTCGGGATTCAGGATGTCTCACTGAGCTCCCCGGAAGCCCCTCGGAGCCTGGACACGCCTCTGCTGAAAGGGAGGGCTTGGGGGTGGTGTTTAACCCTCCGGGGGCTTCAYCCAGTGCCCGGGAAAGGCCTCGGATGTCCAGGGAAGCGGATCCATCACCTTCCCTCCTTCTGCCTGCAGGTAAAATAAACACGGCTGCAAAAACACCCGGCAGGGTCACTCCACTTGCTCCTGCACATCCCGACTCTCACACTCTCCCTCTGTCCCTCTGCTCCTCCCARCCTCTGGTCTCACGTTCCCATCCTGACTCTTTGCTTCCTGCCTGCCTGCTGCCCCAGCACCCCATGGAGCAGCTGTGGGTGCACGGGGCCGGGGCTGAGCCCCAGCTGGGAGCAGAGGGGATGGAAAAACCATGGAGCAGAGGCCGAGAAGCTGCCAAGGCCCATAAATAAGGGAATTCTGTTTGCTTTCTCCTTGTCCGGCCTGTACAAATATTTACTGCCCCGGTGACCCGTGCAGGCAGCACAGGCAGCAGATCCTGGAATGGTTTGGGTGGGAAGGGACCTTAAGGATCATCCATTCCCTGCTGTGGACACCTTCCACTACCCCAGGTTGCTCCAAGACATGTCCAACCTGGCCTTGGACACTTCCAAGGATCCGGGGGCAGCCACAGCTTCTTGGGGCACCCTGTGCCAGGGCCTCACAATCCTCACAGGGAAGAATTTCCTTTAGAGATTTGCGGTTGATCTTGGAGCAGCCGGTGGGGCTGGAGAGCAGAACCAGGTTCTCCTTTGCCTTCCCTGCCATCCCTCCGGGGTGGGGACGGAGCTCCGGGTGATAATGGACGGGAAAGTGTTAATTGCCCCCCGCTGGCTCAGGAATGCCGCACTCAACTGGCCCAGCTGGGATTTGCTGGCGGGAGGCTGGACCAGCCCCCGTCCTGTATTCAGGGCAGGGAGGAGGGGAAGAATGGGGTGCTTTGGGTTATCTCAGGACTGCAGGTGAGGTGTGGGGACCAGGGCYAGTGTGAGACTCTTGGATGGGCCTTTTGGAGAAGCTCTGGCTGATTTCTTTGCCTTTAGGTAGAGATGGGCTTCGAGCCTGGTTTTTCCAGTTTCCCTGCAGTCAGTCAGATTTTTGGTGGATGTGTGAGCTGGGATACAGCTCAGATGGCACCAGTGGAGGAGCAGAGATGTTTTCCCTCTCCCGGTAAGTCTGCCCTTGCTCTGTCTTCCCTCTGACCTGCTGCATTACACGTGTATCCCTGTAATCTTCCTACGAGGGAGCTGGGAATATATGGAAATGTGGAATGTCCTCCTTGCCCTTTCAGCATCCCCAGCGCTGGCAAAGCTCCGCATCCAGCCCGACCTGGGGCTGAACAGCTTCACTAACAGCTTTCTTTTGTAATATCGCAGCCTGGAGGAGTTAATTATCTCCAAATATTGAAAAGGGCAGATGGATTTTGTCGGATTTCCTTGGCTGTGTAATTTTGGTGCCCCGGAGATGCTGTTTGGTCTGGCTGGGCTGAGTGACACCTCATTGCACCCGGGTGCAAATGTCACCGCAGGGCGGTACTGCCCCCCTCTCCTGGTGTTTGCCCACCAGGGAGAAGTGGCTTTTCCAGGCTGGCCCGGCTTTGTGGAGCTGCTGATGCTCCCGACTCGCCCTKGCCAGCTGGGCACGGACCCCGGCAGCTCTGCGAACTTCCAGCCCTGGATTTAAAGCCCGAGTCTGGAGTGGAAGGCAGAGCTGCAGCCGCAGCTGGCTCAAGCTGACACACAAATGTCAGGGAGAGCTTGGAGCGCATCCTGTGTGTGGATGCGGGAGAGGCCGGTTATTCCTGATGAGCAGTCCTGGCTCCAGCTGGCTGGAAGTCGGCCCGTCTCGGCCCCTCTTTCATCACTCCGTTCCTCGAAACTCCTCTCGGGGATTTTGGGGAGCTGTGCTAATGCT
The DNA here is from genome assembly GCA_003713295.1 of Parotia lawesii. NCBI lineage: Eukaryota > Metazoa > Chordata > Aves > Passeriformes > Paradisaeidae > Parotia > Parotia lawesii. The sequence continues at coordinate 1,993,437 of RAHM01000020.1, read as the reverse complement.
CTGGCAGGGAAACGAGGGGCGGGTGTGAAGGTTTGCCTTCCCTGGGGGAGTGTGTTCCCCTTTCCCTGCCGGAGCCGCTCTTGGCCCTCCCTTCCCTGCCCACTGCTCCCGAACCCCCRTACGCCCTTCCCCGGCGGCATTCGGGGATAGGGATTTCTGGCGTGACGTTCAGCGCAGAAACAAACTCTCCTTTGTTTTTCCAGCTCCCCCATCCCCTCTGCTTTGTGCCGGTTTAAACCTGCCACCGGGTTTAATGTGCCATCGCGTCCCGGGCGTGCTCAGCCGAGACTAAATCGAGATGTTCCCGCTGAACTCCCTTTAATCTCCGCTTGTTTGCCAAGCGCAGCAATCTCCCCACGCAGCTCTGGGAAGCTGGCGAGGTGGAGGTGACTGCTGAACAGGAGACAAACACACCGATTTTATTATTTTGTGGGGGTTTAAGGCAGGAATGAACTTCGGGAGACCTTTGCAAGGCTCCCCTTCTGTTCCCGGGTAGAGCTTGACTCCGGTGTTGGGCGGAATCTGGGTCAAACAGCTCAAGGGCCTGTCTGGGAGGGTTTGCCAAGTGGTGGAGTTGATTGGATCGGACTGGGGAGGGCAGTGACCACAGAGCTTCCCCCGGCCCCCAGCTGCTTTGACTTGCAATGCAAATGTTTTCTCCCGTCACCTCTTAATGATCCTTTTTCCCCTCGCGGGTGTATAATTTCCCCTGGAAGTCTCCAGTGAGTGGTTTCCATCACAGTTATTTGTCCCTTTCTTTTCAACTGCTCTGGAATTGCAGAGCTGGCATGATCTGGGCTGGGAGTAGATTGAATTGCAGGATTTCATCTCTCTCGGAGCGCCTTTCCATGAGGCTGCAGTCGGGAGACACCAAACCCGCTGGAATATGGAACAGGGGGCTGACAAGTGGCCCGATTTGCTGAGGGAATTTTGCTCCGGGGGAGTAGCATCGCTCCCCAGGCCTGGGATGGAGGAGGAGAAAGGAATGCTTGGCTCGGAGCAGCCGGGGAGGAAGGGGAGAGCAAATGCTCTTCTGGGGGATACGATTGGAAAGACATCATAGAGGAGGWGTTCATAAATCCACGGGGCTTCTCCTGGCCAGGCTGATTCATCTGCACATCAGAGGGAACCACGAGCCCCTCGGGAGGCCGCAGGAGCTGGGGAGAGGGGGTGGCTGAAGGACAGGGCCCCCACGTGTCGCCCCCAAACACGTGTGCTGTAAAACACCTCGGAGGCAACATCTGGGGGGAAAACCATTCCCTGCAGTCTGGGATGTGCCGTGTGTACCTGCCTGGAATCTCCTCCCTGGATGGGGGTGTTGGAGCAGGGCTGTCCCACCGAGTGCCAGACCTGTGGCTCAGCTCTCTGGCCGGGTRTGCCCACCTGAGGGGAGGGCAGCTGCAGGATCCCACCCCAGGAATGCTCCATTAAAAATCCCAGAGCATCTCACTGGTTTATGGAGAACACAGAGTGTGTCCGTGCAGGACAGGGTGACATCACTGTTCCCATATAGAACATATTACCTTGCTGCCAAAATACAGAGCTGGGGACAAAGGGACGCAGGGATTAGTCTCTACATGGTGTGGGAGGAGAGGAAAACAGCTTGGAGGGAATATTGGGAAGGAACCACCTGAAATATTCCTGGTCAGAGTTTGGGCAAAGCACGAGGAGCTTGCAGCCCTCCAGGTGGTCTTTTCCATGGCACAGGAACATGTAGGACCCACTGATGTGGGAACTGGGGACTCTGTGAGGTGTCACTTGTGTGGTTTCTCCTGTCCTGGCCACAGCCTTGGGGTTCAAAGCTTCCTGGAGCCAATGCCCAGGAGGTGCTGGAGCCCCTGGCAGGAGCTCAGCCCGTCTTCCAGCACATTTTCCTTTCCTCCTTGGTGTTCCCAGAGCAGAGCAAGCAGCTCTGGAGGAGAAGGCTCCATAAATCACGCTGCTTTATCACCAGGCACTGCTGCAGCTCAGCCCAAAGTTGGCCRCACTTGGAGCGGGATGAATCCATCCCTGCCTTCCAAAGGTCAAGCCTTGAGCTCCCAACTTAGTTCCGACTTAGTCCCTACAAAGGCAGAATCCCCCTTGAAGCAATCGCTGGGGTCTCAGATGCTCTATAAATAACACAGGACCAAGGGGAGGCTGAGCCCGGCTCTGAAGCTCGTGGAGTGCTTGGGGATCCTTGGAAACGCTCAGTCCTGGGGTAACTTCCGATTTTAGCAGCAAAGGGAAGAACAGAGGCTCAGATCACAAAGTAGGAAAGGGKTTTTTTTCCCTTTTTCAGCTCTTCTCCAGCCTGACTTCCTCCCTTTGACGGAGGAATCCCTGAGAAGTGCAGCCTTGCTCCGAGCTGTTTGGTCTGATCACCTCACAGGAGGTTTTCAGGGCATCATCGGGAGGATTCAAAGGGGAGGGAGTGCGGCAGGCAGATGGAATTTGCCGTTCCTGCTGCCCTCTGCATTCCCCTGCCCTTTGTTCCACTCTGTCCAGCTCTTTTTTCCCCAGTTTGGCTCGCTTTTCCCAAGCGGGAATGAGCTGCGGCTCCTGGGATTGCTGCTGGAGATGCAGGCGGTGCCCCAGCCCCTCTGGCCCCGCTCGRTCCTGCCAGATAAATCACCCTGATTCCAAATTGATCGTTCTGGGATGTGGAAGAAAGCGGAGTGGGCGGATTTCCCCCATTAGGGTGCATTGATCACCATTACCGCGTGTAATCAGGGTTAATCTCAGGATTAATTGGGGGGATTTGCTGATGGAAACGATCGGCAATTTGTGTTACTTACTGCTCCATTCGCCTCTAATGGCTTAATCAGATTACAAATTAAAAGTGGCTTCTTCCAGAGGATCTCCCCGGACTTCAGCCGGAGCACGAGGAGAGGAACAGCCGGAGCATCTGGTTTGCAACTCGGAGCTCAATTATCCAGACAGGAGGAGGGATGGAGGGGAGAGCTCCACAGGGAGAGCGCCCAGGGGCTGCAGCAGCTCGGGGCCAGCTGTGCCCGGGCTCACGGGGAGCTGGRGACAGAGCAGAGCACGAGGAGGGGACAGTGGGGCATTTTCTTTAAGGGTTCCTCTGATGAGGAAAGGGGGAAAAAATCCAGTTCTCTTTTGGCTTGTGCCAGGTGTGTGATGCAGAATCCCTGAGGCTGGAAAAGCCCTCCAGGATCGAGTCCAGCCTGTGACTGATCCCCACCAGAGCACCGGGTGCCACATCCAGGTGTTCCTTRGACGCCTCCAGGGATGGGCACTCCAAACCTCCCTGGGCAGCCCCTGCCAATGCCCGACCACCCTTTCCATGGAGAAATTCCTCCTGCTGTCTGACCCGAGAGCTGGAACRGGTGGCTCTGGGTATGCTGGCACAGGCAGAAGTAGCTCTTGGGCCATTTGGGGAGGGAGCAGAACCAGCTTCAGCTCAGCAAACCTTTAAACAGTGATTCTGCAGCAAATAAATTAAGGCTGATGAGCTGAGACTGATCAAACTAATGATAGAGAGGGGTCTTGTCCTGGAAAGATTCATCAGGCAGGAGCTGAAAGCCTCTGAACTCCATGAGTTCAGTAGATTATAAAGCCAGGAGGGTCGATCCATGAACAGAAAGGATGCAGGAGAGGAGTCTGGCAGGAGCAGCAATCACCTGGAAATCCCCCACCCACAGAACAGACCATGACTGGGAGAAATCGGGAACTGCCAAGTCCAGCTCTGCTGTGAGCAGGCAAAAATGTATTTATCTGCTCTTTGGAAGCACATTCCCATCAATTCACCTCCACAGCTGGGGCTGGAGGGAGGTGGGGAGGCTCAGTCTCACCTCATCCCTAATCTGGGCCRTATCGATTGAGGTTTGATCCGTGGCAGTCAGAAGTGCTGGAAATCTATTTATCCGGCTCTTTATAAAGACATTAGCAAAGCTGAAGGGGAAAAAAAAAAGGGAAGGGAATGTTTCAAGTGGCTGCTGACAAGCTGGAGCAGTTTAATAAATCACTGGTAATAAACTGCCTCCCGTGTGCTGGGAARTGCCACTGGCTGCCCTAAAAAGCCCTTGGTGATGGAACAGGCACCACTCACAGCTCAGAAATCCGGGGCAGGGGGTTGGGAATGAGTTCTGGCTGTTCCCTGCTGTTACAGGTGTGGCTGTGCTGGGATGTGCTGTCCGCTCTGGATAAATCCAGGGGGAGTGTCATTCCTGGGGAGGGYGTCTCTGCCAGGAGCTGCTCCTCATCAATTAGGAGCTGAGCAGGAAGGGGCAGCCCATTCCTCACTCCTGGCCAACACTCCCTTCTTTCCACAGCATCCTTATCGCCCATCCAGCCAGCGCAGACAAAGCCCTTTCCCAGGGAGGGTAGCGGCAGCCCCGTGCTTTTGCCRTCCCTCTCTTTTGGGATTAGGGAAAGGCCCTCCCTGCTTTTAGCAGTACCAGCTGCTGCTCCTCACTTTTTTCCAGGCCTTTGAAATGCAGCAGCTCCGGCTGGGGCAGGACCTTGGGGGCCAAAGGACACAGACTTGTGCAGGGAAGAGGCAAATCCCAAGGATGGATTTCAAAGAGCCTCGAAGGTGTGTTTAGACTGAGGGGAGGGGAGTGCCAGGACAAGGGGAATGGCTTCCCACTGCCGGAGGGCAGGGTTAGGTGGGATATTGGGAAGGAATTCTTCCCTGTGAGGGGGGGGAGGTCTTGGAATGGTTTCCCCAGAGAAGCTGTGGCTGCCCCTGGATCCCTGGGAGTGTCCAAGGCCAGGTTGGACGGGGCTTGGAGCAACCTGGGATAGTGGAAGGTGTCCCCACCCAGGGCAGGGGGTGGAAAGAGCTGAGCTTTAAGGTCCTTCCCAACCCAATCATTCCATGATCTGTGGCTCTGGAGAGTCTGGGCTGGGAAGGGACAAGTTCCTGGGGCTCAGTCACTCCACCAGCAGAGCCAAATAACACCTTGGGCAGTGAAGCTCCGGAGTTTTTGGTGTTTCCTGGCAGCCCTCCAGTCATCCCATCTCCAAAATCCAGCAAAGCCGTGGGATCGCTGTGCCAGCCACATCAGGGAGCTCAGGGACATCTTGCTGTGCCCTTCATATCCAGGGGAAAAAGGAAAACTTTTTTTTTCCACTTGACTTGGCTTAGAGTTGGGGATCTGCAGCCTTTGAAAGGGACCTGCTTAGGAGCTGTTCTATCCCAGAACATCCATATGGAAAAGTRGAAAACCCCTGTGTGAGATGGGCCTCTGAACACTGCTGTGCTCTCAGGCTCTGTGGGGTTCCAGGAGAGCTTTGCAAACCGTCACCTACAGATATAATCTCCTGCTCCTCAGGCACATTTCTCCATAAACGAAAGAGAAAAGGGATGAGAGGGCCAGTGGTCATTCCTTACTTTTATTTGGATGCAAACAGAGCCACAGCACGAGATCCGCGCAGATAAATATTATTCCTGGGGGAAAGTAGGCAGCTGTAAAAAAAAAAAAAATCAAGACTTTATGAGTCTGCGGGATTTTTTTCCTCTCCACCCCATATRGGGTGTAGAGAGCAATCCCTTTTCTTCCTCCAAGCTCTGGCTCCAAGGAGCTCAGCTGTGCTGTGTTCCTGTGCCAGGTGTGATTCCCAAAGCCCTTGGCAAGCAGGAGCTGCTCTGTTATTTGGTTTTTTTACTGTTTCTTTATTAAAAAACTCCAGCCCCAGACAGGTCACTCTGCTCGGTGCCTTCCTGGGGCTTCTGCTCACCCCTGGGATAAACAGCTCAGCCTTTCCATCGCTCCCGTGTATTTCCAAGCCATCCCACCTGGATCTGCTCCCAGATTGCTGCAGGTCTCCCACATCCTCCTCCTCCTCCTCCTGCAAAGCCCTGGCAGCTCCACGACTTTAATCTCCCAACTCCCTGGCAGCCAGGTGGGTGCTTTGCCACCACTGCTGCCCCGAGCCTCCTCCTCACCATCCAAGGAATCCAAGCTGCAGCTGCCTGGGACGACCTGCCCTCGGGAATGCTGGATTTTGGGAAAACCCCCCCGTTAAGCTTGCTTCTGCAAGTGCTTCCAAAGTCACTCCCTGCAGCTTGGAGCGTTGCTTATCTTGGAGAGAGGCTCTTTCCCAGAGCCTGAGAATCTCCACGACCTGTGAGTCTTCCCCATCCAGACCAAGCTGAAGCTGCAAGATCCCCCCAGTTTTTCCGAGTGTTTCACCAGCTTTTCCCCCTCCTCTGCCTCCCAACAACCCATGATTGTTCATGGCACAGGTGGGGCAAAGATGTTTTTTCTCCTTCCCCGGTCCCTGCAGTGGATGGGGATGAGCAGGGCTGGAGGGGGGTCAGCACCTCTGGGATCATTTCCCAGCCCAGGAGCTCTCGGCCGGGCAGAGGAGCTGCCGCCCTCCCCATTCCTGGACCAGCCACGTGGGTTTTATGGCTCTGATTATCACTTTTTCCCTTTTGGAGGAGGTTTAAGAGCAAGTGCTCAGAAAACAGTGTTGGTGCTTGGCAAGGCGACCGCAGAGCCCATCTGTTGCTTCTTACATCGTTCAGCTGCTCGCTGCCTCCCATGCCAGCCTGACTCCYGTTAAATGGAGCCTCCCCAGGTCAGCAGAGCCAAGCAGCTCCTAAATTAGCCGAGCCATTAATCAGGCCCGTTCGGGTTAGCGCAGGGTGTCTGCGCCCTCCCCCTCCCGCCCGTAAATTAAGGAGGTTTTTAGACCTTCAAGGCTTCCCCGGAATCGCGTCCTCTGCGCCCTCCACCCCCTTGCCGGCGCTGGTGACAAGTACACACAGCTTAATTGGTTGGCATGGGAAAGGGCTGACATTAATTGGCTGTGCTTGGCACGCGGGCCTCCCGTGCCTCCCAGGGATCTTATCAATCCCATCTCGGCGAGCAGCGGCTCCCGAGCGCGGCTGCCAGGGAGATGGGGCTGATTCCTCCCTGCTGCTCCTGCTGCTGATGGAAATTTGGGCTGGATTTGGCTGCGGTAGAGCAGTTTCCCAGCCCGGCTGGCAACGCCCGCAGCGGCTGGGGAAGGATCCGCAGGCATCTCTTTCCTGGGGATGGGATGGGATGGGATGGGACGGGATGGGAAGGGACGGGATGGGATGGGACGGGATGGGATGGGACGGGATGGAGAGGACAGGACAGGACACTGCTCCCGGGACATCGTACCCCAGTAAGGAGCACTGGGATCCCTGCAGATGTGCTCCTGAAGGAAGAAGTGGGTGTGGATACCCCAAGAGCCTTCGGAGGTTGAGACCCCTCTCTCCTGCAGTTCTGTGCCTGTGGCAGCGGGAGGGGAGGGCCAGGGGTGGCACAGCTGGATTGTCACCCCCCAGAGGGAAAAGCGCCTCTCCTCCCCTCCAGGAGCTGCCTCCTCCAGCGTCTCCCACTGGGCAGGGCCCGAGGGAGCGGCTTTGTCCTGCCTTCCTTCAGCTTTCCTGGGAGTGCAGCCTGATTTCAGTTTAATCCATCCTGTACATTCCCTAATTTCGGTTTAATCCATCCCGTACACTCACATACCAGAAAATGAGCTGAAAATTCCCATTTTGGGAGCTGTGGATCTGTGTAGGGCTGTATGTGTTGGGTCTCTGACAAGTTCCAGTCGCCGGTTTAACTTCTTCTAAGGGACAAATTTCGTAGTCCCTGGTCCTGATTGATTTCACATCCTTCCTTTTACCTGATTAATTCTTAACTCGTCTTCATAATTAACCGTGAAAGACAGCAGCTGTCCCCCTCTCCAACAATCCCTGCCCCATCAGGGAGCAGGGCTGGTGCTGGGATGAACAGGAGGTTTCTGGTAGYGTTAACAATAAAAACATCATTTGATGCCTTTTTTATGACCTGCTTATGACTCTCTGCCTTCCCTCTATTTATTTAATTGGGGCCGAAATGGCCCCACATCCCTCCCTGGTGCCATCAGCGGCTCTGTCTCAATACCGGTGTCTGCATTTAATGGGGTTTGGAGAGTTCGGGATTGCAAAGCCAAAGGAAAACTCAGCGAGGGCTCAGGGTGATGCTCTCAAGTGGATTTGCTGTTGGATTGGTGGTTTTTCCAATTCTAATTTCTACCGATCACCTCTGGAAGTGGTGGGGGTTCTCTAATCCAAGTGTGCAAAGTCTTCCTTCTTATGTTTTTTGAATTGGACTCGTAATTTATTCAAGTTTTTGGGGCTGAAAATGGAAAAAGTCAGGGGAAGAGAGAAAGAACAGGGTCACGTCGTCCTCTAGGTCCTCCTGCCCATTCCCTGGGATGGTTCCCAGGACAGGCACCTTCCTGCCCCTGGCTCTGCCCTTCGCCCTTTCACATCCAGGCAATTGGTGGCAATTCGGAACAAAGCCCTCAACAGGCTGAAGAGGCGACGATAATCGGGCTTTTCACACCTTTTTATAAAAAGAAAGTTCGCGTGAAGGGAGGAAAAAAGGAGCTCTTGATGGCTCGTAAAAGCTGTCATCGGGCTTTTCCCTTCCTTGGAGCGGGAAGGGGAGGGATGTTGGGAATGCCCAGCCAGGAACGAAGGTTCCCTGCAAGGCTTAAATTGGTCCTTGCATGAAAGGCAAAGAAACGCAGGACATGTCCTGGCAGTGGAGATTTCCAGGGAATTGCAGGGGAACTTTTTAGTGTGGACGTGCTAGAACACGGCACAGGATCYCAGAGAAGCTGTGGCTGCCCCTGGATCCCTGGAAGTGTCCAAGGCCAGGCTGGACGGGGCTTGGAGCAGTCTGGGATAGTGGAAGGTGTCCCTGCCCATGGCAGGGGTGGAACGGGATGAGCCTTAAGCCCCCTTCGGACCCAAACCATCCCGGGATTCAGTGGATTTTCAGCGGGAATATAGCATCCATCCATCCCGTGCAGTGATGGTGTCACCTGATGCCACCTCCTTAAGCGAGAACTTCAGTCACAAACCCCCCTCCACCTCCAGCTGGAGATCTGGAGCACTCCCAAGCCCCCTCAGCTCCCTCCCAGACCCTCAGCCTCCTCTCCAAGGCACAGAGGCCTTTTCCCATGGCCAAATCTTGCATCAAAGATGGACAAACTCCCTAAATCCCCTCTCCTGCGGCTCTCCCTCTGGGGGATGGGATTTCAGCCTGACTTCTCTGCCGGGAAGTTCAGCTGTATTCCGCTGAAGTTTCGTTTCTTTCACATGAACCCTGTGCTGTGAGCAGCCTCCCTGCTCTGCAGTGTTTATGGATTCCAGCTATTTGCAGGATGCTGTCATCCCTCCCTTTAGCTGCTGTTCCTTGGAATAGGCAGATGCTGCTCTTAAAACCTTTCTGCCTGGATTTCTCCAGCCTCTGGATTCCTCTGACCTCTGGATCGTTACAGGCTCCCCTTCAACTCTTCTCGGTGTCTCAGTGTCTTTTTAGGGATGAGATCCTTAAGGAACATCCCACAACCCCCTGTTTAATCCTCCCTCTCCAGCCCAGTATAAACACCCAGAACGTGTGTACAGAAAACAACCCCAAATCCTTGCTGGAAGCTTTTCCACTCCAGCCACGATGATCTCCCCTGGGCAGTGACTGAGAAGTCTCACCTGGTGCCAGTGACAGCTCTGGGCGTCCCTGGGAGCTGCTGGACTGTGCCCAAGGGCTGATGGCAGTGCCAAGGAGGGACATGTGACAGCAGGGGGGACTCTCCTCGCTGCCTCAGCCCTGCTTTGGGGCTGGACTTCGGYGGGAGCAGCTTTTCTGGGGAGGAATGGGAGCTGAGTTCTTTGGTTTGGAAGTTGGATGGTGCTGTAGGAACACCTCCCAAAGGAAAAGGCTCTCCCAGCATCTCCTCAGACTCTGAGGCTGCGATCCCAGGGTGACAAGGCACCACTGCTGCCCTGCAGCTGCAGGAAGCTCTGACTGGAAGCTGGAGAAAGCCATATTTAAAAATTAAAGCCTTGGAATTGCAGGTTTGGATTTGCATCACCAGCTGCGTGCAGGGAGACATTTGGGAATCAGGTGGATGCTGCCCTCGGTTTGTGCAGCACTGGGTGACTGGGGGGGTTGGTTTTAATTGCATCCTGTTTTTGTAATTTCAGGAGAAAAGCAGCCAGGCAGCCTTGGCACGTGGTCCTTCCCCGGGGTGGGTGCAGGTCTGGGGGCGGCCCCAGGACAGGTGAGTGGCAGTGATGTCCTTCCCAATGCTCTGTCACCGTGTGCCAGTGCTCATTTCTTGGCTGCCCCATCCCTGGAATTGTCCCAGGCCAGGCTGGACAGGGCTTGGAGCAACCTGGGCTGGCAGAAGGTGTCCCTGCCCATGGCTGGGGGTGGAATAAGATGGGCCTTAAGGTCCCTCCCAGCCCAAACCAGTCTGGGATTAAATCCATGATTCTTGTGTGGAGGAATTGCTATCCAAAGTGAGAGGAATATCTCTTGGTGCTTGAAAATCCCAAATTTTGGGTTCCTGGTGATGCCTTAGGTTTTAACTTTTGTATTTTTCAATTTTTCAATCCTGTACCGCTTAGTGTGTAACCTGTAGCCTGTTAATTTCTGCTCTCTCCTCTTCCTGCCCTGCTGCACACACAGAGCGCTCAGGTGAGTTTTACTGGAAAAAATGAGATGTATTTATTCCTTCCTAATGCAGTTTTTAACCTCTGCCCTAAATTGCAGTGGGATATAAAATCAGATAGGCTCTCTCGCTATTCATGATTCCTTGTTTTCCATCAGATCCTCCTGTTACACCACTCTGCTGTTGCAATGCTGAGACGTTATTGCAGACGAGTGACCGGGCCTGAGCATTCCAAATGTCTGGCTAATGAGGAATGAAACTGGTTCCCAGTAGGGGAACTGAAGGCACTGGAAGGAGTTAAATCAGAGGGAAAGCAGAAACCCTGGAGTGTGTGGCCGGAGTCTGTGACCRGTGTGTGACTGCACTGATTTTATCCATCTGACATAAAGGTTAATCATTATTTTATTTTATAAATCTTTATAATATTCTAAGTTCTCTTTGGGAATAGCAATGGTCTTCCCTGTCCCAGCAGGTGAGTGCAGGAATTCACTGCCCAGTGGAAGTCAGAGACTGCTGATGTTTGAGTTCATTGATTTTGTGAGCAAAGTTGTCCAAGGCACCTATTTTGTGAAGGATTCACACTCATCCAGGGAAAAAAAAAGGAAAGCCGGAGCAGAGGGGAAATCTCTCCCTTTCCCTCCACTTGTGCAATTAGGGAGGGCTTTCTTTGAGCCTGGGCTTAATTGCACTTCCATTGGCAACTCCAGCAGTCCCTGCGTGAGTTTGGAATGAACTCCCCACTGCAGGCTGGTTTTGCTGAGCACCTCGGTGTGATTGGCCATTAAATCCTTTTCAGGGAGAATTATCCCTGTTTTCCATCGTGTCCCTCCCTCCTTCGCCTTRCTCTGCCTTTTGCATTTCCTAATATTCCCTCAGCTCCTTATCTCTTGCAAAAGCCCCTCGCTGAACCGTTTGTCTCCTCCCTCGATGAGATCCGYGGCTTTGGGAGAGCAGCTGGCTTTTCCCACTGAACAGGATGGTCCCGGGGCTGCAGCAGCTCTGCCCGGCTTTTAGGGAATAAAGGAGGAGTCGAGGAAAGAAAAAAAAAGRGATGAAGAGAGCAAAGCAGGGTGAAGTGAGCCCAGTGGTAAATCCATCCCTGGAGCTGCGGTGCAGGCAGGAAATGATCTCTTAACACCATGCACCTGCATCCCGGGAAGAGCATCCAAAAGGGGCCCAAGCCGGCAGCAGGGTCCGCAGGAATGGCGCTCCCGACTCTGACTGCTGGGAGTTTTAAAACTCCTTGGCCAACTTCAATCCTCCCTCGGCTTCTGGTTCCTGCCTCCCTGTGCCTCTGCCAGATGTGCTCTCCCTTTCCTTATCCTATGGTAAATGAAGCTGCTGTTGGAAAGTATTATGGAAGCTGGGACCAGTGGAGCGCTGGGAAGCTGGGAAACCGGGAAACTGGGATGGTGGGATGCTGGCAGCACCTTGGTGTCCTGCACGAAAGCCGAGGGAACGGTGGGAAACCGGGAAACTGGGATGGTGGGATGCTGGCAGCACCTTGGTGTCCTGCACGAAAGCCCCCGTGGTTCAACGCCCACAGCATGGCTGGCATTTGGAGAGAGCGATGCTGCCGAAGGGGCTTCTGGCATCCAAATCCAGTCCGGATCCATCAAACCCAGGATCTCACAGCTCTCCCGCTATCCCATGCCAAAGCGCCTCGTCAGGAAGAAATAAATGTGGAGACAGATGAAAAAGTGCTTATCCCAAGGCCGGGATGCGGTGCTTGGCGCCGGCGCGGAGCCTCCCCGGCTTAACCGCGCACGGCAGCGGGGCGTGAATGGCTGGAGAGGAAGGTCCACAGCCCCGAAACCAGAGGGAATGTCCTGCCCAGCCAGGAATGCGGGCGGGCTGCCGGCAGGTGGGAGGGCATCGCGTCCCTGCGCTCATTAGTCCTGGAGCTCATTAGTCCCTGAGCTCATTAACACGGCCGGGACTGACGCATCGCAGGTGCCACCCTGAGCACAGGTTGGAGCCACCCGGAGCACAGGTTGGACCAGGTCTGCTGGCTCGGGAGCGACACAAATGAAAGCTTCCGTCAGGACCCGGTGCTGAGGGTTCTCCCTGACCTTGGAGGGTTTGATGTGACTTGAAAGGCTGGGAAGTGAAATCACCCAGCAAAGGGAGCCCCAGCAAGGCCGGCTCACCCATTCAGGGAGAAATGCACTCCCTGTAAATCCCAGGGAAGGTTTCCAAGGGAATTTCCCTGTTCTTTCCAGCCCAGGCAGTGTCCCCACGAACAGCTGCTGCCTGCTGAGCACACCTTGCCCTCTCCTCCAGGGACCCAGCCGCTCACAAACAGGGTCCTGCCCCGGCTCAGCGCTGCGAGTCCACGGTGGGGTCAGCGTTCCCAGATTCCCTGCGCTCCCCTCCCCACCTTCCAGATGAGGAGGAAGAAAGGGGTCAGAGCGCCTTTGGCAGCTGAGACCTAAAGCTTGGAAAGGCCTGAAAGCAATTCCCTGCAGCTGCTGCCGCAGCAGCTCCAGCCCAAGCCGGGACAGGACTGTTCGGATTCCAGCGGGATGGGAGAGGTGTTTTCTCCAGGCTCCCCCTGCCCCGCGGGGGGTTCTAACGAGGCGATTGTGGGATTTAAATCCATGATGGTGGGATTAGGCGTTCCTCATCCGAGACTGTTCCACATTCTTTCCCCCTGATTTGCCACTCTCGTTCCCGCACCAGAAACCAGCTCAGCTCAGCTCCCTTCCAGCTCCGGCGCTGGAACTTTCCAGCCTCAGCCCCGCGTCCTTCCCAACGTTTGTGCCTTGATTTAATGCTTTGATTTGAAAGTTATTTTTTACAATAAGAGAGAGATGGGCCCTGCCAAGAAAAGCAGTTTCATAAAACGCTGAACATGACTTGCATTCTGTAATTGCAAACCTGAGAGACTCGGGGTAATTGACATTTTGGATGGATTGCAGGGGATCGTATTTAATCCTGAAAAGCAGGTTCCAGGCACAGGAGGAATTGCCAAGCCAAACTCAGCCTCCTCGCCGGGCTACGACCATAACTCATTCCCAAATCCAGCCAGCCCAGTCCTGAACCTAAATGTTTACATTTTTGATTTGCTAAGATAACATTCCTGGGTCACCGAAACGCTTTGTCAGGGAAGGGCTGCAGGAGACAGAGGGAATTAGTGATGTGCGGCTCCGGTGGGATGTGTGAGGGATGCTGGTGCTTCCCAGGATCACAGATCCCAGATTCACCCAGGTTGGAAAAGATCTCCAGGATCATCGAGTCCAGCCTGTGGCTGATCCCCACCAGAGCAGCAAGTGCCACATTCAGCATTCCTAAGACACCTCCAGGGATGGGCACTCCAGACCTCCCTGGGCTGTTCCAATCACCCTTTCCTTGAAGAAGAGAACCCATGGAGAATTGTGTCCATATCCTGATATCCAGGGGATTTCAGTGAGGTTTTGCCATCTCCCTGCAGGTTCTGATCCTGTTTGGGAGAGGCACTTCTAAATGTGTGTCCCATTCCGTGGAGGTGATTCCTGCATGTTGGAGAGGTGTGCGATGGACTCGGAGCTTCTGGGAGCTCTATCCATGAGTGTGTGAAATTCCATAAATGTGGGAGCGGACACAAATGAAATTCCATTGAAAAGTGACTCAGTGCCTGTGTATTTCTGTCGGTTCTGACTCCGTGCGTGGGTAATTTTATAAACATGTGGGATGTGGCCGAGGCTCGGGAAGCGCGTCGGAAGCGGGAGCCAAACTTCCAAGTTTGGCTTCCAAGCAAAGCCAGGGCTTCTCCTTTTCCTTTGTCTCCAAGCACGGCTCCTGTAACAGATCTGCCCCCCATTAGCATGGTTTACAGCCTGGCTATAAACATTTGCTTCTGTTTGAAAAGCAACAAATATCAGCGGAAATCTGTTCCCAGCTTTCTGCATCCCGGTAAAGGATCCCAGGGAAGTGTTTCAAGGCCAGCTCTCTCCTTGCAAGCGGAGTGTTTACATTGCTGTAGGTTTTGGTGGAGCAAACACTCATTTCCAATGGTGCAAATGGAAAGAAAGCAGAAAACCCAGGAATGTCAGAGGGAATTACACACCCCTGACCGTGGAAATGAAGACACAGCTCCCAAAACTAAGGGCTGAGTTCCTTTCGGGTTGGGATGGATTTGAGCTTGGTGATTTGCGCTGGATGGGGCTGGAGGTTTGAGCTGGTCACCTTAGAGATGTCCTGGAAGGGCTGAAGGGGCCTGGAGTGGTTTCTCCAGAGCGAGGCCACCAGCACCGGGCCAGGCTGGTTGTTCCACCTCTTGTAGCCACTCCCAGGATTCAGGCAGGGTTAGGATGGGGTTGGATTTGGTGCTGTGTGCTGGAAATAATAGAATTACTGAATCCCAGGATGGTTTGGGTTGGAAGGGATCTTAAAGATCATCTCCTTCCACTCCCCTGCCATGGGCAGGGACACCTTCCACTAGCCCAGAGTGCTCCAACCTGGCCTTGGACACTTCCAGGGATGGGGCAGCCACAGCTTCCCTGGGCACGCTGTGCCAGGGCCTCCCCACCCTCACAGGGAAGGATTTCTTCCCAACATCCAAAGCAAACCATCCTCCTTCCTGCCATCAATGCCCTTTACCCTGGGCATGTTGGAGAAGGAGCTCCCCTTTCCCTCTCCAGGCGCAGATTTTCCAGCAGAGGCACCAGCCCAGTTTGGGGACAGTCCGGGGGTCAAGGCTGGCAGTGCTGGGAACGGGTGATTATTTACCCAGCTGCACATCTGCATTCATGCCATGCCCGTTGCTGTTCCCATTTTGCATATTCCATTGTGGAAGCGGGATCGTGGGGAGGGATCGGGAAGCGGGGGGAGCCATGGCCACGGCTGGGGGTGCTGGGCTGCTCCGTTCTCCCGGCAGCAGTGGGAGCCCGTGGCTGTCGGGACATCCACATCTGGTCCCGATTTGTGGACAATGGAGCACCAGCCCCTGGCTGCACACGGATGAGCTGTGACAACTTGACAGCCTGCCCAGGAATTCCGACCGAGCCGCTCCTATCCAAAGCCATCGGTGCTGGCTGAGCCAACACTGGAAGCAGGGGGGTGAATCATCATTTCAAAGGCAGGGAAAGAAGAGTTGCCTCTTTTCTTGGAATTTGGGATGAGCAGCATCAGAGCCTCCCTTCATCTGGCCAGAGGGGTTTTGGGAGCAGCAGCACAGGAGCTGGGATGCTGCAAAGCAGGGCAGGATGCTGCTTTTGGATGTTCCCTGCCTTGTGCTCCTGGATGGTCCTTAAATGTCCCCTCGGCCCTGGAGCAGCCAGGGCATGGCAGCAGCTCTGTGCAGCCTTTCCCTGCCTGCGGACAGGGAGGCAGAGAGGGGCTGTGCTCCTCCTCCTCTTCTTCCTCCTTCTGCTCCTCAGGTGCCCCATCCCAGTTCTGCGCTCTCTGGGGCTCTGCTCAGCCCTCGGGAGGGATGAGGGCGGGACGGTGTTCGACCTCTGCAGCTCATTCTGGAAGAAAATATCTGCTCCTGCTCTCAGCTGTCCTGCAGAACGTAATTCTTCCTCCATCCATCCATCCATGGATCCCATCCCACGATCCCATGAAGAGCAGTGCAGCAGGGTGAGCTCTGTCCCAGCAGGAGGTGACAAGTTCCTGGGTCAGGTCTGTGACTCCTCAGCCCCTCTTCAGGCTCAGGACCTCTGCCTCAATCTCAGCGAGTGCTGCTCACCCCATTCCCTTCCAGAGCACCCCGTGAAGGACAGCAGAGCCTGGGGAAGGACAAGGATCTCCCTGCTCCGTGAGGATGCTCCGGATCCCTTCCCTCCCCCGGCACAGCCAGCGGGTGAAAAGTAGGGCTGAGCCAGCCTGACAAAATGCAAGGGACCTAAATTGCATTACCTGGCTCAGGAGCTGGGGCTGTGACCTCGGGGATTAATTAGATAAACAACCCCCTTGCACAGAGCCTTCTCTAAATGTCCCAGCAAGGCCCCATTAAGGATTCTGCTGTCACTAACCTCAGCCCTCAGTGATTTAATTAGACAATTAGAGGGTGCTTGGGAATGTTCTGTAGTACCCAGAGATATTAACGCCATTTGTATTTATATTTAATGACATTGCAGAAGGGGCTTTAATTATTCTTTCTTGTCTTTAAACTTCCAAGCAGGAAATTCTCCTCTGACTTCAGCAGCCTCTTGCAGGTGCTGTCACAAACATCGTGTCCCAGGGCCAGAGCTCTTTTCCATTGTTCCTTGGCAGCTGGGCTGTTCCTTGGGATGGCACGGGATCCTACAGGAGGAGCAGGAACCAGCCCCGATCTGGCACTGAGCAGGGTAAGGAACGGGGAGTGTCCCCTGGCTGTGCAGAGAGAGGTTTTGTGGGGCTCTTTAGGATGGTAAAATCCGTGGAAGGTTCGATAACTGCCCACGGAAGAGCCACCAGCACATTCCCTTGGTCCTTGGCACACTGTAAAGAGCAGGATGTTTCCTGGCACGGCAAGAGAGGGATTTGATAAATGAGGCAAACAAAGCCCATCCTCACTCAGGTCCTTGGCAGCCTCGGAGTCACCCAAAATATCCAATAAAATCTGGGGACTGGGGACAGCCTCCAGCTCCCCGCAGCTGCAGCCTCAGTTGGGATCTGAGCTGGAATTCCCGCAGGAGCAGAGGCTGGAAAGGGTTTGTCCCGGCCCCAGGCAGCTCCCAGCCCCTCCTCACCCCCACCAGCGTGGCCCTTCCTTCCTGCCCTCCCAAAGATGCCATCCTTGCAATCTCTTCCAATAATTGTGTTTTCCCTGGATTACAGCCCCAGTAATACAATTAAGCCTAAATAATACAGATGAAGTGGGGAATAATTCGATTTGCCAACTCATGTTTGAGTCAAGGGGTTTTTTTTCCCTGTTTTCCTGAATCTACAGCTGACAAATCCCACAGCCATTCCCCTCTTCCTGTCCTTCAGTGAGACGTGGACACAGAGGAATGATTCATCACAGGGGATGGCTCCAGCCTGCTGAAAACCACGGATGTTTGTGTTGGTTTATGCATGGAAGGGGTGGGATCCCCCTGGGAACCCCTCGAGGCAGTGAAAGGGATTGCCTTGGATAATCAAAGACAATGAGGGAAAGTGGGGTCAATGATCCGTTTGACAAAAGCAGAAGGCAGAGGATGCGTGGAGCAATTCCAGAGCCGGGGATGTGACAAGAGGCTGCTGCCAGGAGCCATCTGGCCAGAGGGGAGAGGGGGAGCGCCAGCCTGTGGAATGGGCACCTTGGGAACAGGCGCCTTCACACCTGGAGCCTCCAGGCACGGCACGGCCCTGCTCGGGCTGCGCTCCTCAAGCTGCATTCCCTGGGAGAGAACGGGACATTCCATGGGACAGAATGGGACATTCCATGGGAGAGAACGGGACCTTCCATGGGAGAGAATGGGACATTCCCTGGGACAGAACGGGACATTCCATGGGACAGAATGGGACATTCCATGGGAGAGAATGGGACATTCCATGGGACAGAACAGGACCTTCCATGGGAGAGAATGGGACATTCCATGGGACAGAAAGGGACATTCCATGGGACAGAACGGGACATTCCCTAGAGAACGGGACATTCCCTGGGA
>RAHM01000020.1:1951019-1974995 GCA_003713295.1 Parotia lawesii | reverse complement strand
GGGACATTCCCTGGGACAGAGCCACCGCTGGCCTCCAAAGGCATGAAAAGACCTTTGGAACACCAAGCGTAGGTGCCAGGGTGTGACCCGCTTTTCCAGGGGCTGACTGACTGGAGGTAGACCTGGCGAGTGGTTTCGGAAGGATTTTGCAGGGAGACACTCGGGGTCAGGGCTTTGGAACGTTCTCCTGCTCTTTTCCATTTGCGAAGAGTAAAAATATGAGAGAGGAGCTGGAACAACCTGTGTAAATAAGGAATAAGAAAGGAAAAATAAAACTGCAGGCAGCAGCTTCCTCCCGGGTGCTTTTCTCTTCCTTTTTTAGGCAAATCTGCTGCTGGCCCTCAGCACCTCCCAGCTGCCCCTAAGCCCCGCTGTCCCAGCAAGCCAGGAGCCAGTTCATGCTCAGGCTACACCTGGGGATGAGCCGATTTCCAGGGATATGAGGGATCTCTGCATAAAARTGATGCAGCAGGGGCCAGGCTGGGCCAGCTCTGGAGGGGGCTCCAGTGGAATAGTTCCTAAATCCTTTTTATTCCCGGTTTACTAAAAGATACTAAGAAAAAAACCAAAAATATGTGGCTTTGGGAGGATGCCCCAAGTTCAGAGCCCGGCCTGCCCTGATATCCCATTTATTTGGAAGGGTTAATGCTGGTCCAGGCCACATTCCTGCCTCCATCCCAGGTAGAGCAGCAGTCGGGGTTAGGTGATGGCAGGGGAAATGCCAGGATGCTTCATTCCAAGTGGATGTGCTCTCCAGGCTGCCAGACAGGGAAGGAAATTGGAAAAATAATCTCTTTCATGTGGGTTTTGGTCCTCGTTGCGAGGAATCAGGCCAGGATTAGCTGTCCTTCTGGAAAAGGGCCATGGAGCAGGAGCTCTCCTGATAGGGGCCCGGCTGGAGCCAGGGGAGGGCAGGGAGGTAGTGGGGGGCTCTGGGGGTTTCCCAGTGCTCCCAGTGTGCAGGCAGGCAGGGCCCCCTCTGCCAGAGCTGAATATCCATGCTCTGGAAAAGCCCACGGCCAGACCCGGCGCTTTGTGGGCCCTGGAAAAGCTGGAGCAGCCCCTGTGCTGAGGAGGACATGGGCGCTGCTGGGGGCTCTGGCTGGGACAGCCCCGTGTCCCCCTGCTGCGATGGTGGTGTCCCCACACCCAGCTCATCCCAGTGGTGAGAAGATCCCAGGATCTGGACCGGCACAGCTCCGGGGGARCCTGTTCTGAAGGGAGATGGATGCAGCCTCCTCCCTCAGGAGGACAAGGTGGTTCCTTGGAGGACAATTGCTCCCTGTCCATAGCAGGGAGCTGGAATGAGATGATCCCTAAGGTCCCTCCCAGCCCAGCGCAGTCTGTGATTCCATGACAAGGGAGCTCAGCTGTGCATGGATGGAAGGGGCTCGGAGCCAAGGAAAGGTGCTTGGGAAAGCCGGAGTTGTTCCCTGATGGAGGTGCAGGGAGGGTGCTGATGTCCCAGGAACATCTGCCTGGGATTCTAAGTGCAGCTCGGGGCTCTTCTGTCACCTAGGCTCGGCTTAAAAATGATGTGTGTTCCCCCTCATTCAACTACAGCCGGGAAATATCCCAGGGCAGCGTGGGGAGGRGATGAAATCCAGCCTGGAGGAGGGACGGGGAGGTTCCCCAGCAGGAATTAGATCCTGCACAAGGCACAGAGTCCATGCTCAGCTCCAGAGAGTCCCGGCCATTGCAGCAGGGATGGAGGGTGTCCAGCAGGGCTGGGATGATGGATGGGGAGGAGAACGAGGAGGAAAGGCTGAAATGAGCAGTTTCATCCACTCAGGGGCTGTGCCAAAGCCCAGAACTCCTGGTTTTCCCTTGGCGTCCGTGCCGGGAGCCTGAGCTCTGCCGAACAAAGCAGCTCTTGGTCATGCCTCGAGGGGCTCATCCGGTGATTCCCGGGGTGGGCTGGGGTGACCCAGGGCCTGTCCGAGCACACTCCGGCTCTGATGGACACACTCCAGCCCCTCCATGTCCGAGGCTGTTCTGTGGGAGCTCCAGGAGTGTGATCCCATCCCAAACACTGACCAAGGTGGCTGCGTTGGGAATGCGGCTCCGCAGCGCTGGAGCCAGGGACTGGCTGGGTCTGTGAACACAAGGTATCATTTCTCTGTTCTCTCTCCAGGCCGGAGCTGCTCCCTCCTTCCCAGCCCAACCGCTCCTGGTGCTCCGCACTCGGACTCAGCTGCCCACCCCGTTCTCACCTGCGGAGCCCCTTCCGGCCAGGCTTGGATGGATTTCCCGCAGGAGCAGAGCCCTGGGGCCGTGCAGCTGGGAACCGTGGGTTAACAACCACAGGGGACAGCTCTGCCAGCTGGGGACATCTGGGAACCTCCCCAGCTGAATGTCACCCCTGGCCGGTGCTGGTCCTTGGGGGAAGCAGGGGACGGTGTGGGACAGCATCGTGCCCTTCGGGACATGGAGCTCCTCAGCAGTGGCGTGGCTGGAGGGGCCARAATCCCCCAATTCTCTCCCACATCCATGGCCAAACCTTCCTCAGCGCCCTCTGGTCTGGGAGCTGAAGGAAGGCTGGAGGGGGATCCCGGAGCCTTGTCCGTGCTGTGCTCCAAGAAAGGGGCTGGAGGCACAGCAGGATTTGTCCTCCAGCCAGGACCAAACCTCTCCCTCCATGGCAGCTGCTGTCCCTCCCATTTTCCTCCTGGCAGCTAAGTTGTTAATAAGCCTCCTTTTCTCGGAGTCCATCGAAATGACTATTTTAAAACAACTACAGATGTGCTAAATTGGCTCAGCATAATAGGATGAGATGGAGAATAAAGGTTTCCCCAGTGGGCTGTCGCCAGCACAGGTAATTTATTACCTGGGTGGCTAATTACACACTTCCCAGCTTTCCAGGGTGAAAACATCTTGATATTTCCTAGTTAAGGAGCCCTGACACGAGTGAAATGACCAGACATGTGAATAGGAAACGTGGTGATGAAGTACCTGCGAGCTGAAGAATGCAAAGGAAAAGGCATTCTGCAGCCAGGAAAAATGAACTGTGGGATTTCCCCCAGCACCTTGGGGGAGCGGGGTAGGGCTGCACCCCTCCAACACCGGCCAATTCCTGCACTTTCTGCAGGAAAACGGCTGCTAACTGAATTCCAAGCTGGGAAAAAAAAAAACCCTCCTGCAAGGGAGAGAGGAGAAGGAATTTCATGAGTTCTGCACATGCACTCRTGAGCTTTGGGGGCTGTGGGAAGGGGAAAGCTCTGTGGTCCTTCCCTCTGCCCAGGGCTGGCAGCACCCCCTGGCCCTGCTGATGGATGTTCCTGCCCACCAGACATCCAGGAAGGAGAAGTTCAGGGATGAGAAGCTCCCTCATTCCAGGAGAACCCTCCCATCTCCAGCTCCTCTCCACCCTGAGGAACCACCCCTTTCCCTGGTGTATTCCAAGCAGCACAGGTAGGAAACACATCTCCATTATCCTCTGGTTTGTTATTTGATTATAAAATGTAGTGTTTGCTTGGTTAATGGCTTTGAGATGAGGTATCCTATAAAATACACACTCTGTGAGCACAGCAAATGGGCCAATTTCCCCAGGATTTAAAATCGATGGCCTGGAGCAAATCCCATCCAGGAGAAACATGCCTGGTGGAAGCGCCTGTGGCAGCCCATGGCCTCCAGCCACAGCATGGGAGCTGGGTGCTCATGGAGGGTTGGCAACAGCAGGGCCAAAAAAACCTTTGGAAAAGAGTTTCTTTTTCCCTGGACAAACCTGGAGTGGTGGGATTGGGCTGGGTTGTGGGGTCAGTGCTGGCTGGGTGACTCATTCCTGTCACCGGCTTTGGAGGCTGCTCGTGGTGCCCTGACCTTGTCCCATGGCCAGCAGAGAGGACAGAGCTCTCCTTGTCCCCAGGAGCTCACCCTGGGCTTGGATCTTCCTGTGAGGACAGGAAATGATCTCAGCTAAAATGGGACCCGGGCTTGCAGACCCCTGGGTGCTGTTTTAGCACCCAAAACCCGCCCAGCAAAGCGGATGTACCTGGTTCTCCTCGGGTGTTTCCCACCCGATCCGCCCTTCAAGATCCCCCTGTTTGCTGAAGAAAACTGCTCTGGAGCTGGCACAGCTCCCAGGGAAACCTGAGCAGGTAGCTTTCCTGGAACCCACAGGAAGTTCCTGGAGTTCTTCACTCTCCTGCCTTTACAGCAGGGGCAGGGACAGGGATGGCACTGCCTGGGAAGAGTCCCAGCTCG
The DNA here is from genome assembly GCA_003713295.1 of Parotia lawesii. Lineage (NCBI taxonomy): Eukaryota > Metazoa > Chordata > Aves > Passeriformes > Paradisaeidae > Parotia > Parotia lawesii. Next base: position 1,970,792 of record RAHM01000020.1, on the reverse strand, counting down.
TCCCTGGCCCTCTGCAGAACAGGGAGCAGCAAACCCTGTTTTTTCTCTCGTGGGACCTCATTTCACAGCTGGCAGCAGGGAAGGATGAGGCTGGGTGGTGCCATGGCCAGGGGATGGATGCAGCTCCAGTGGTGCCCAAAATATGGATCGTAGAAACATTGGGTGGTTTGGGTTAAAACCCATCCCATCCCCTGCCACGGGCAGGGACACCTTCCACTATCCCAGGCTGCTCCAAGCCCCATCCAACCTGGCCTTGGACACTTCCAGGGATGYGAATCCATCCTGGGAATTCTGGGATAAGATCCCATCTACTGTCACCTTGTAACACTGAAATTCTGAGTATTTTCCCAAAATCCCCCGTGTTTGTGTGTTCCACGGGCTGGGGTGATCCCGGCTGTCTCTGGGAAGGGGATTGTTGGGGATAAAGGGAAGAGCAGGAAACGAGGTGTTTGGGGTATGAAAGGGGCCTCATTCCCACSGATGAAAGGGAGGGATGTGTGTGCGTCTTTGGATCCGCAGCATCTCCCAAAGCTCGAGGTTTATGCTTCTTTTTCCTTCGACTTCTTCCTTAATGAGAAATTAATTAGCCTTGTAGTTCCTGCTTGGGAACCTGTAAACACTCAGCGCTGCCTGTTGCTCCCCCCACCTGGGTCCCACCCGCCTTCCCTGTAGCCCAAGATATCTGACAAAAACACTCCCGAACAAAGCGTGCCGGCTAATTCAGGGAATTATCGGGAAGCTGGAGCAGGGCTGAGATAATCRGCCGTAAATAGCGGCTGATTGCGCTTCCTCCGCGGCTATCGCGGCTCCCTCCCACCCCCAGCGAGCGGCTCGGGGCCACCGGGCCGGGAAGTGACCGGGCTGGGGATGTCCTGGATGCTCCTGTGGGGGGGATGGTGCTGCTGGCTCCACTGCCTCGCTTTTGGGGGAAAGAAAGGAAAAGCAGCGATTGCTTGGCGGTCCTGGTTGTGACGTCCTCACTGCGACGTCCTCACTGCGACGTCCTCACTGCCATGTCCTCACTGCCATGTCCCCACTGCCATGTCCCCACTGCCATGTCCTCACTGTGATGTCCTCACTGCCATGTCCTCACTGCCATGTCCCCACTGCCATGTCCCCACTGCCATGTCCTCACTGCCATGTCCCCACTGCCATGTCCCCACTGCCATGTCATCACTGTGATGTCCTCACTGCCATATCCTCACTCCCACGTCCACTTGATGCAGGGGAAGCACCATCTTTGTGCCAGGACCTCATTTGTTTTCATTAAAATACCATTTTCCGAAGGGAGAAGTTTAATTGGCAGGGAAACCGTGGGATTAATTGTTGCAAATTYGGAAGACAAGGAGCACTCTGAGGCCACAGGGCAGCAAAGAGCACGAGCTGTGTACAAACCCCAGCCCGGGGCAGTGATGGGGCACTTCCCACTCCCACTGAGCCAAGGAGAATAGACCCTGCATCCAGAGCCTGCAGATTTGATCCGCTCCAGCAAAACCAGGCTGCTTTGCCCCAAAATCACTGTCAAGGGACAGCTTTGCAGCCTTGACACCCAGCTCTGCTGCTGACACACTTTTCCCAGCACAGTCAGTGAACAGCCAAGGAGTTTCCCACCCGCAGGAAGGTGGATCCCACGAGCAGGTTTGGTGGCAGGGAAGCCTCCTGATGCCTCCTGCTCCTTCCTCCTGTGCTGCTCAGCTGATGGGACAGAACGGGTTTGTGTCATTTCCTCGAGGAGGAAATGTGCTGTTCCAAAGAGGACTTGGAGCTCCTTCAGCAGTGAGTCATGACTTTGTGTATAAGCTAAACACTGGAGCAGAATCATAAATAAATAAAACTGCCTTCATAAACTGGAAATTAAACACATCCCGTCCTTGTTTGCGATGCACCATGATTCATGCTGSTGCTTCCTACTTCAAGGGTTATTTTAAACCAGGCTTTGCAGGCTCTTTGTGCCTTTTATCCATCCCTTGGTTTGCCCTGTGCTGCTGCTCGAGGAACGTTCTGTGATATGATAACAAATTCCGCCCTCGTGTTCGCTCTCCTCGTGCCGTGTCCTTGCAGGGCTGGTGGCAGTGACACGCGTGGAGGCGCTGGGCTGGAGGCTGCGGGACATTCCCAGTTCACCAGGTCACCTCCATCTCCACGCGAGGCTGAGGAAACGCTGCCCGGAGCAGGAGCCAGAGCTGGAATCTGTGCTCACATAGGGCTGACATGGCTCCTTGCTGGAAGCGCTGATCCCACCTATTCCATTTCCCAGCCCCTCTCCCTCCCCCCTATAGCAGCAGCAGCATTTGAGCAGACAAAGCTGCGTCAGACACTTGACGACAGAATAGAATCACAGATTCACAGGATCCTTTGGGTTGGAAGTGGCTTTAAAGTTCATCCCATTCCACCCCCCTTCCATGATCCCAGGTTGCTCCAAGCCCCATCCAACCTGGCCTCAAACACTTCCAGGGACAGGGCAGCCACAGCTTCTCTGGGCACCCTGTGCCAGGGCCTCCCCACCCTCATCAAACCTTCCTCAAGATCAGATCTCATCAATTACTCTTTTTTTCTCACCGGGATGATTTCCAACTGGATCAATTCCCGAGCCTGACTCCCGAGGAACAGTGGGAGGAGCAGCCGAGTTGCCACCACAGTGGATCTGTCACCTGAAGGAGAAGGTGGGGAACGGCCCAAACTCTGCTGCCCAAAGCCTGTGCTCAGCTGCCCCAAAATCCCTCCTACCCTGGGATCCCTCCTGCCCCAAGATCCCTCCTACCCTGGGATCCCTCCTGCCCTGCGTTGGGCATCACCTGTGGAAGCACAAATCACTTACATGTGCAGAGAGGTGAGGAGGTGCCTTGTACCCCAATCTCCCCCATCCTCCTCCTCACTCCAAACAGGATGTAGACACTGGATTAGACCAAAAATGCCATTCCCATGGTGCCGGATCTGTCCCAGATTTGACATTTCAAGTGGGAGCTGGCTGATGCTCAGAGCCACCCAGCCGAAGCTCATCCTGTTCTGCCCTCACAGCTGTCCCCCAGCTGAGCCCTGCAGCAGCGGTGACACCACGGGGGAGGCCCAGCAAGGATATTTTGGGATGTTTTGGCTCCTAATGCTGCCCCACCACCCCTGGCTCCGGGGTGTCTGTGGAGCTCTGGGCTCAGGCGGCTCTGAGGGCTCGCTGGGTGAGGAGGTCACCTCAGGCATCTGGGGTCACCTTAGGGTTACCCTGCTCCTCATTTAGGCCGGGAAAAATAAGTCTGGCTCTGCCAACCCCCGGGCTGTGAGGAGGAGGGGGCTGAGCAACCTGTGAGCCACCGGTGTTTTTCTCCAGGTGGGATGTCCTGCTCTGCCACAGGATGGAGGGGCTTGGGCTGAGGCTGGCAGTCCTGGGAAGAGCCAGGCTGGATTCTCCTGACTGGTGGTGCTGGGAGCCCTGGTGCATCCCAGGACAGGAGCTGGGAAGGCAGAGAGGGCCCAGACAGTGGATACAGCCCCTCCCGCTGCACAGCCAGCCTCATTCYTGTCCTTTAATCCAGGTATCCCCTTAAATCCAGGTATTTCCTCCTGCCTGTGCCATACCCTCACCACAAAGCACTGGGTTCCTCTCTTCCTTAAAGCTGATCCTCCCTGTGATTCCAGTGAGTCCAGAAACTGCAGAGATCTTGGTGCAGGAGGGTCCAGCTCTCCCTCTCCAGTTAAAAACCTGCAGTTCCCTGCTCCAACTCTCCCTCTCCAGTTAAAAACCTGCAGTTCCCTGCTCCAACTCTCCCTCTCCAGTTAAAAACCTGCAGTTCCCTGCCCCAACTCTCCCTCTCCAATGAAATACCTGCAATTCCCTGTCTTGGCAGAGCTCAGCTGCTGGACCTGCTCCCTCCAAACCAGGCTGGAACACGTCAAACAGGAACGTTAACTGTTTTTCCAGCTGTCTGGAGCTCTCGATCCATAAAACACACACTGATGTTACACCTCCCCACCTCGCCAAGGAGATGCCAGCGATGCTGGGATTGCTGGGCTGGGGTTTTTTTAAGTGGTTTTTAGAACTTGGAGGAACTCCCTGCCAGGGGTGATTCTTCTGCAGGAGCTGCAATCTGGGGCTGCTCCCCAGGCTGGGTGGGTGTCACTCCTTGGCAAGGGTAGGACAAGGCAAGTGAGGCCATTCCCAGCAGCAGCTCCAACTGGTGCCACCCTGGAGCCAGGAGTCACAGAATCCCAGAGTGGTTTGGGTTGGAAGGGACCTTACAGACCATCCAATTCCACCCCCTGCCATGGGCAGGGACCCCTTCCACTATCCCAGGCTGCTCCAAGCCTCATCCAACCTGGTCTTGGACACTTCCAGGGATCCAGGGGCAGCCATAGCTTCTCTGGGAAAACCATTCCAGGGCCTCACCACCCTCACAGTTTCCAGAGGGGGAGGTGGAACATCCCCAAACCTTGGACTCAGATCTGTCTGTTCTCTGCAGCAGCACTGGGATGCCTGAGGATCCCAGTCCATGCCAGTTGATCCCAGTTTTGGGTGGGATGGAGCATTAACTGGGCCAGTCTGAAACCAATTTGAGTCCACCTTTGAACCCRATTCCTCTCCGAGATTGTTTGGGATAGACCTGATCCTAAAGGGAACAGCAGAGAAAGCAGACTAAACACGCAATATTAAATAGCAAGTGCTAATATGAGAGCCATTAAACACGAGCCCTCTCCTGCCTCTGGAGCAGCTGGAATCGGGGCTGCTCTCCCGCTGCCGGATCCTGGTGCTACCGAAAGCCAGGGCAGCCACACGTGTATGGATCAAATTGCTGGAATGAAGGAGAAATTTTGTTTCCTGCTGCCAATCTTTCTGGCATTCCATCCTCTGCCCCTGCTCTCAGCCGAGGTGGGAGCACACGAGGTCCTTTTCCCTCGGGGGATGTGGGAAGGGGGAGTGTGGCCATCCAGCTCCTGGCTCTGGGAGGGTTGGCAGGGAGGCTTCTCCCCCAGCCTGCTGGAAAATTAGAGAAATCTTATTTTGTTTTGGGATGAATCCAAGAGGTTTTGATGTCCTGGGCGGGATCTGCTGGCCATGCAGAAACTTCTCTCCTCCTCTCGCTCTCTCTCTCCCAGAATTTCAAAGCCACAGCATTGGGATAAATCCAAGTGAGGGTTCTGATGGTCACAGTGAAGGGGAGTGGACGCAGAGCACCTGGGCTCAGGCCAGAGATGTTCCAGCTGTGCTGAGAACAGCAGGGACAGGGAGGTGGTGGTGGAGGAAATCACCCAGAGCAGCCTGAAAGGAAAACCCCTGAGCTGGATCCCTGTTTGCTGCATGCTCGTCCTGCACTTCCCTCACATCTCACTCTCCCTCTGGGTGAAATTCCAGGAGAAAGTGGGCGAACAACAACAGCCAAGGTCCCCATGAGCTGTGCACTGGGACAGTGAAGGAATGACAGACATCCCGACCCCATTCCTGAGCACTATTCCCATCCCATTTTCAGCAGCACTTGTGGCCCCGGATCCTCGTCCTTATCTGCCGAGCTTCTCCCCTTTCCCTGAGCCTCTTGGTTATCACTTCGGAGCAAACCTTCCACTTGACTTAACACTAACCAATGTCCCATCCACACATCTGTAATTCCTTACAAATTAGCCAGGGACGACGTCAGCCTTCCAGCCCTTCCCCCTTTGGGATCGGAGCTGGGAATGGAGCTGGGGCCCCTCCTGGTGCTCCCACCTCCTCCATGAAGTTCTGGAAAACAGTCTTTCTTCTTTCCTCTCTCTCTCTCTCGCTGAAGGAATTTTTTTGGGTGTTTCAGTGTGGCAGCATCCCGAGGAACCAACATCCCAGCTCTGCAGAGGTGAGGGGTGTCCCCATGTCCTGCATCCCAAAAGATGGGGCAGCCCGGCTCTCCAAAGCGGCTCCTGCTGGCCCGGGTAGCAGCCAGCCCCCAGGGCAGGAGTGACCTGTGCTGGGACAGGAGGGGCAGAGCCACTCCCAGCCCTCCTAGGGCCCGGCTCCAGCATCCCTCTGCCTGCTCCATGGATTTCAGCTTAGGAACAAAGCAGTRGGAAGGCAGATGGATGATGGATTTGTCAGAGGGTTTTCATGAAGAAAACCTTCAGACACTGGGTTCTGGTTCTGCTTCTGCCATCCCAGCAGTGCAGCCTTCAGAGCAGAGGCTTCAAATCCTCCTGGAAGCACTCCCATTGTCCATCAATTCCCCCAGACTCCCGTTGTCAGGGATTCCTTTGTTCTGAGCTTTTCCATTTCCTGCAGCCTCTCGAGTGCCTGAGCGCCGGCCACTGAGTACCTGCCATGGGAGCCTTGTTCCTGTGTCACTGAGGGCTGGAGGTGCTCTGGAGGCTGGGGAAATGAGGAATTGTCCRTAATGTTCCCGTGCAGAGAGGCCCTGTGCTGATCCCAGAGTTATTAGCGCTGGCAGGAAGCTCCCCCAACTCACCTGCTCCACTTTATCCTGCACATCAGGCTGGTAAACCATCCCTGTCAGATGTGTGCTTAGCCTTATCCTTGGATATCTCCGGGGAAAGCAATTCCACAGCGTTCCACTAGCTGAACTCTTGTCAGAGCTATAAAGGTTTCCCTAATGTTTAACTTTCATTTTCTCCACTGAAACATAACCCCATCATGAGGCTTTGAGCTCCTGGATGGCTCCTTTCCCCTAAGCCCCCATTTCGAGGAGCTGGGAAGGACTGGCACGAACTGACTCCCCCTCGGCTCTGACACAGTTCCAGCCAATTCCCTTTAATTCGAGTTAAGGTAGGCAGAGTTTATGGGATCAGAGCAGGTTTTAAATGGGCTTAGGCAACGCTCAAATGTCCTCTTGTGAGATGAGCTGGGCTGGGGAGCTGCTGCCCCGGCTGTGCCTCCTCCCCCTGCCTCGGGAATGAGGAGGGAATGACCCCTCCGAGGGGCAAGTGGGCACACAGGGGGTCACCAGACCCACAGGGGGTCACCAGATCCGTGGGGAAGGGTGACAGGAATGAGGTCTCAATGGGATTTGAGGGTCCTGCCTGGGGGTCCCTCCCCTCTGTCCCCTCTGCACCAGCTCCCCTCCCTGTGGGCACCCACCCTGTCCTGGTACCAGCCACTGGAGTGGGTGGGATGTGCAGGGACACCCCCACATCCTGCCTGGGGACAGGGGAATTTGCTGGATCTCAGCTCCCTTCCCTCAAAACCCCCTTTGTGGGCTCTTCCGAGCCCTGGCACATCCCAGGCTGCCGAGGAGGAGGGAAGGGGCAGGCAGGGGCTGCCTGGAGTGGGGACAAGGGGTGGGTAGGGGCTGCACCCCCCAAACTCATCCCCTGTGTCAGATGAGCCRGGACAGCTCCTGGGATCCAAACACCGGAGAGAGGAGACTGGAACGTGCCAGGGAAATGAGGAAATTCCRAACTCTCCCCAGATAAAAACAGAGGGGAGAGGGGTTTTTGGCAAATGAAGCAGCTCCCAATGGCTGGATTCTGACAAGGAGCCTCAAACCACTTGGAAACCCTTCCAAGAGAGGACCAGGTGGAACTCATGGCATCAACCCCCAGCTATTAACACGACTGCAGGATGAAGTAGGTCGATCCCCCCTGCCTGGTCCTGGAGGGGCTGAACTCATTTCCTGCCATCCCAGAGGTTATCAGAGATGGGGAAAGTGGGATGCAGGGATGGCACAGGGCAGAAACGGTGCTGGAATCCACCAGGTGTGGCTGGAAAAGCGTGGGAGTGGGGAGCATGGGAAGGCAATGCCAGCAGGGCTGGGAGGGCAATTCTCTCCTTCCACCCACGGGCTCTCTTAAGCCCTCACCTGTCAATCATTCCCTTATTTCCATGAATCCTAAATCCACTTGCAGCTCCTTTCAATAAAATGGGAACACGCACCTTCCCGGAGTGAAACATATTAGAGCAGTTTGTCACCGCCTCATCCAGGAGGGATTAATTCCCAAATCATTTCCTGACATGTTTTATCGGCACTTATTAAAGCAGGAGCTGCGTTGGGCAATCCTTGGATAAACGGAGCCATAATTTAACACCTCCTCCGTCCTATTAGTGAGGAGCAGGATTTATTTTCTCAGTGCAACTTTAATTATGGAGAACACACGCAGGGGATGGAGGTGGCTGGATCCTGGAGGTTGAGGATGAATCCTGTGGAGCGCCCTGGGGCAAGGCACGGGATCTTCCCAGAGCTGCTGACTCACCTGTGGCTGGCGTGTCTGGCTCCAGGTCTGTGATGTGACCTTGGATCTGGGCCTCCCAAAGGTTGTTGTGGTGTTGTAGGGAGATGTGGAACACTAGGAATGCCAAGGCTGGCTGGATGCCTGCCTCCCGTGCCCTGGGGGAAGCCGAGTTCTCCTGGCTCCCCATCGCTGAGCCAGCAGCAGGAGCGACTTTCCCAATGGAAAAGGAGTGCGGCCCCAAATCCCTGCTCAGCCGAGCAACTCGGAGTCGCCTGACTTTGGGTTCCCTGGAACCTGGCCGCTTTGCGGGTCACTGGACTGAGAAAACCGGGAAAATCTGTGCTACCTCCAGCCCTGCTCCTYGCCGAGGCTGGAATCCTTCCCTCAGCCTCTGCTCTTCCCACTTGCTTTGAGCGCTTCCACCGCAGCTGGGAATTCTGCACACTCACCTAGGTTCCAGCACTGCTGGCTCCAGACCCTGCTCAGGTGGCTGTCAGAGGACTTGGAATCACAGGGATTGGGATTCCAGGTGGTTCCATGGGAGCGTGGCTCCCTGCTCCTGCAGCCTGTGTCCCTGGGCCAGAGCCGGCTCTGATCCCAGCCCGTCAGGATGCTGGAAAACAGCACCAGGGAGGTAGAGAAACCCCAGGAACTGACCCAGGGCCTTCTGGAAAAGCTGGATCCCTCCTCCCATGGCAGGAGTTAATGACCGTCCTGGCAAATATCACCGGGAGCCTGTCAGGAATCCTCACGTTCCCCCGAGCGCCGCCGTGTTCCTGCTCTTTTCCATGAATTTATTTTYGGCTCTGGAAATTGTCTTTTAATTTCTGCACCTTTGTTCTCTCTCTGGGGAGTCTGGGGGCTGCTCCCAGCTCCTCAGTCACACGCTGGTGAGACAGGGATGTGCCCAGTGGCTCTGGGAATGGGGATCAGAATCCAGGCCCTTGGACCATCTGAGGACCTGTTCTTGCTGCCCAGAGAAAGCTCCGGGGCACTTGGCACTGTGCCAAGGGATGCAGGAAAGCTGTCCCTGTGGGAAGGCTGGGATCTGGAGATGCTGGAGCAGCAAGGGGTTGGGATGCTCCTCAAGGACCACTGCAAGCTGCCGAGAGAAACCAGCTGGATGCATCCACTGCTCGCTCACAGCCACTGCCATTCCAGGCACAATCACGGATGGGGACAAATAATAATCCCTCATTAAACTCCAAATTCCGGAGCAGTTCGGGGCAGGGAGGGAGTGCAGAGGGAGGAGATGCTGGAACACCTTGGGCTGATGTCATTCCTTGCAGTCGGGGGCAGGAGAAACACAATCCAGTTCTGTTCCCCCCAGCAGAACAAAGGGGGAAGACCCCAAGGGAAGACTGGAAAAAGGGAAACAACAACAACCAACCCAAAGAACTCCAAACTGAGAGAGGAGAGGGAGAAAAATAGAAGAAAGAAAAAAAAAAAGGCCAGACAAACCCATCCCCCTGAGGTGTCCCCTCGGTGTGGAACAGTTTCCCTCTTCCCCCACTTCCCCCAGCCCCAGTCGGGCTCCTGGAGCCATAAAATCCGAGTTTGTGGCGTGCTCAATCGATTATTCCCCAACGCCCCGGCTTTGGAGACAGGTAATTCATTTCAGCCCCTTCATGGCTACATGCAAAGAAAAAAATCCCCTTTCCCTTTTCCTTTCTTCCTGTGCTGCTTCCAGCCCTTTCTCTGCCCCTTTGCTCCCTCATCCCCCTCTCCCCCCTCTCCGTGCCCCCAGACACGAGCGATTCCCAGGGAAAGGTGCAGCCATTCCCACAGTGAAACCCAAGGCAGGTAATGACTTTCTCACCCCATCCATACTGCTCCAGAAACTCCTGCCCCTCCAGCTGCATCCCTTTATTTCCGAGAGGCCAGGGGGAGGGGGGATGTGCCAGCCCCCTCCGATTCCCTCTCCTCCAAGGCCTCTCCATAAAAAATAAAGGAGGAAGATATAAAGGGAGCAAGTGTTTGCAGGGATAGAGTTTCCATGAGGCGGAGTGCTTGGGAAGCAGAGGCTCTTTGGTGTCCGGGAAGGAGCAGGTTCCTGACATCCCGCTGTGCTCTCCATACGGGATCTGCAGGCAGGACGGCTCGTCTGCTGCTGCCAGCCCTGGGGAAAACATCATGGAATCATCATGGAGTGGTTCATGTTGGAAAAGACCTTAAAGTTCATCTCATTTCACAGGCAGAGACACCTTCCACTATCCCAGGGTGCTCCAAGCCCTGTCCAGCCTGGCCTTGGACACTTCCAGGGATCCAGGGGCAGCCACAGGTCCTCTGGGCACCCTGTGCCAGGGCCTCCCCACCCTCACAGGGAGGAATTCCTTCCCAATAGTCCATCTAAATATCCTCTTTTAGTTTAAAAACATTCTCCTTTCCCTATGACCGTCTGTCCATGTAAAAAGTTGCTCTCCAAGGAGAAAGGAGGAGCTGGATTGGGTTCCCCCTAGAGTTGTGTCACTTCCCTGGGAAGCCCCAGCTTCCCGAGTCACAGTGCTGGGCCCAGCTCAGCCCAGGTCCAGCTGCCATGTCCGGCTTTGTGCCAGCTGCTCTCCCTGCCCTGGGAACAGCCACACCTTGGAGCCAAGGTCTGGAACGGGGAGAACCAGGCTCAGGACTGGGCAGCTGGAAGGGAACAGCGAGGTTTGTTGGGATGTCTCCTGCTCCAGCTACCCGGGAGAATTGGAGCTCTGGCAGACTCCCAGGGCTCCTCTCATCCCTCACCAAGCAGGATCATGTCCAAGGGCTGCTCCTGACCCTGGCAGTGGCAGCCTGGGACGGGGACAGGCTGGGATCAGACACTCCAGCGAGCGGGAGCAGTGCTGGGACACCCTGGTCCCTGTTCCCAGTCCTCTGTCGCTCCCTGTAAATGATCTTTGCAGAGCTCTGGAGATCTGAGCACGGATGAGCAGCTTTGAAGGGCTCTGGAACACGGTTTATGGGATTACACCTGGGCTCACCTGACTCYGCAAGGGTTTTCTTCCTAATGCGTGCTGGCTTCCCGGGAAAAGAGGAGATTACCCAGCACTGACAGCTTTGCTGGCAAATCCTCCTGCACTGGAAGGCTCTTCCATGAAAACGGGGGGTGCAGGTGCTGCCAGCCCACAGCCCTGGGCTCGGAATTCAAGCACGAGTGTGTTTCTATCCAGGGAATCCAGGGGCAGCAGGAATATTTTGATCACCAAGCCCTAAATATGTTTTGTGATGTTTCACAGCAAGGTCAAAGCTCATCTGTGCTCCCTCCCCTCTCTGGCTACTCCCACCATTCCCTGTCCTCCTCCAAAGGACTGCTCCAGGATCAAAGCCTGCCCAACCCTTTTCCATGTGCTCCACTTTTCCATATTCCCCACTCCGCTCTGGCAGCCCCTCGGCTGCTCCCCACTCTGGGTCACTGTCACAGACCTCCCACTTCCCAAAGAAACCCAGCAAAGCTGGGCCAGAGGAGCGGCTGCAGTCCCAGTTGAACTGGGAATGATGAGCCCATGGCAGAGCTGGCAGCAGCATTCCCGTTTCCCAGCTCCCAGTGGGGTTGGGAGGAGCTGTGGGCGAAGCTGGGATGGCTCTGCAAGGCTCAGTGACCACTTGGCTTTGAAGGATCTCTGGTCTCTGCTGCTCAGGGGCCATCCCAGCTCCTGCCAGGTTTCCTGATGGACTCTGCAAGACTCTCGTGTGCTCCTGAGAATCTGCGGCAGCTCTGCCCAAGGCGAATTCCCACCCAGCTAAACAGGGATGCTGAGGAAGGAGCTGGCACCCTCTGAAGCAGCCCCTGAGGAAAAAGGGAATGTTGCTGACAGTTCTGAGGATGCCTGGCTCCCACACACTGCTCCTTCTGATTAGCTTTGAAACATATTTAATCTGGGGGATTCAGTTTATTCCTGCAGAAATCCCTCCTGCCTGGTGCGGGGAGAACTGCACCATTCCCACCACCGAGGATCCCTGTCCCTGTCCCCCCACACACCACGGACATCTGCCAGGTCCACGTGGGAGGAGCTGTGGCTCTGGCTCTGCCCACCGGGATGTGTGGGTCACGCTCAGTGTTCCCTGTCCTGTGTGGGGGAAAGGAGTGGGAACTCCATTCCGGCAGCAGCGAAACCTGGATCGGCGTCGAGCTCAGGGCATAAATCCCACTGAGGAACTCACTCAAGACTTTCCTACTCCCAGCAGTTCCCAGTTCCTGACGTGGAGCAGGGCTTGTGTTGAGTGGAACGAGGTCAGGTCTGTGGGTTCTCCATGGCTGTGTCCCTGGAGGGGGGGTCTGTTTTCCAATGGGATCAGTTAAACTCCAGTGTGGACCCCAAATTCTGACTCCTACAAGGACCAAAGTGGGATGAGCTGCTCCCACTTTATTTTCTCTAACACCGTGCATTTTCTCTACCAGCTGCACGCAACAGAAGCACTAACGAGGCAAAGGAAAACAGCCTGGTGGGGTCAGGAAAAGGAATTTCCTATTCCCTGGATGCAGCGTGGAGCTGGGCCTCGGCCTGGGCTGCAGCACCTTCCTTGCAGTGCTCTGTCTGGCTGTGGGATCCCCTCTTGCCATCCCACACAGTTCCATGCCCCTGGCTCCCAACCTGGCCTGGATCCGCTGCTGCCAGTGAGCCGGGGTGCTCAGCTCAGCTCGGCTCGGCTCTTTCGATGGTAATTTCCCGTGAGCAGCTCCCTGCTCTCCCATTTCTCTTCCCACCAGCCCAGCTTTTGGCTCAGACTTGCAAATGACAAATTACGCTTCTGCCTCTAATTCCAGCTTCCCTGGCATCCTCCACCGGCACAGAAAGCAGCAGGATCTGAGCAGGCAGCGGGAGGTCGGCGTCTCCTCTGCTCCGGCTCCCTCCCCCTGCCTTAATTGCAGCCTAACGTGGGTTTGAGGTGTATTAAACACACAAATTATCCTGCAATGCCTCGGGAAGTGCTGCTTCCCCAGGCCTCTAACGGAGCTGACAGAGCAGCCAGAGGAGCTGTTAGCGGCACGGCTTTGTCTGGAACGGCCCTGGCGAGCGGTCCCCGCGCGGGGCTGGCACCGGGGCTGGCACCGGGGCTGGCACCGCTCAGCCGCCGCGTCCCCCCCCGGTCCCCGCCATGGTCCCCCCGCGCCGGGGCATCGCGGAGAACCGGAGGCTCTTGGCAAAGGCTCCCGCAGCTGCACCTGCGCTGCCGCTGGAGCGCTGCTGATGGATTGGAGGGAGTTCAGAGGAGAAGCAGGAACACAATCAAGGAGCTGCAGGGCAGGATTTGTACGGCGACTTTAAAGGGGCGGCGTGACGGCGACGAGAACAAGCACTCGAGCACGCCGAGGTTTAATCTCGGGCTCAGACAAAGCTGACACGGACCAGGAGCAGATTGAACTCCCTCACGAGGGAAAATCCACCTCCGCCCACAGCGGGAGTGACGGAGAGCCACCAGGAGCCTCCTCCGGGAGCGATGGAGAGCCATCGGGAGCCTCCTCCAGGCTCAAACGCCGAGGAGGGAGGGAGGGAGGGAGGGAGAGCATGGGAGGTGTTGGGGTCAGCCCACGGGCTGTAAGGAGTGATGGAAAAGCATGGGAATGAGCACAGGAAAACACAGGCAGAACAGCAGGGAAATGTTGCCAGGAGGGCAGCACAGGGATCAGGGAATGTCGCCATCCCGGAGCAGGAGGGACAACCTGGTGTGTCCTACCCCGGGTTTGATCGTTCCACTCCCAGCCCGCTCTCCAAGGAGGACGACGAAGCCCGACAGCCTAGATAAAGCCCAGCCCAACCCAGGTGAAGGCACTGAGAGGAACAGAGCTTTGTAGGAAAGTCTGCTCTCCGTGGCTCAGTGAGGGGCAGCCGCTCTCCGGGCTCAGTGAGGGGCAGCAGCTCTCCGGATGCCCATGGACGCAGACATGGAATGTTCTGCCCAACAAGAATCCAACAAAGCAGGGGAAATGGGGAAAAAAGCCTCGTTTTCCCAGGTCTCTCATCTCCAGCTGCACCAAGGACTGGGGGGGGGAAGATAAATGTGGATCCAGGCAGAGGGATCGGGGCACGGCTCAGGGCTGCAGGAAGATTTAGAGCCTTGAAGTCCAAAGGCAGGGCTGGATCATCACACGAGGGAAGAAAAATCCCTGGGAGTGGAGATCACGTTAAACAATGTGTTGTAATAAGTGTTTTATGCTTTAGAGGAGGAGAGAGAACAGTGAAATCCCCTGTAAGAGCTAATTACTGCAAATTCCTTTTCAATAAAACAAGACCAAAAAAATCCTCTCTTAACGGAAAAATCCATTTAAGGCTCAGCTGAGGTAACCTCAGTTCACGTCCTGGAGCAGCGTTCCTGGGAGTCAAACAGGATTTCACTGGAGCTTGGCATGACCAGCCCAGCTCCACAGGGAGCCCAGGTGTTGGGCTGAAGGTCTGCAGGGAGAGGATGATCCCTGGGCACCAAAATCCCAGGGGAAAGGCTTTATTGTGCTGGGGGCCATGTGGAAAGTCAGCGTGAACATCTTTGGGAGGATGTGGCAGGGATTTTGGGAATGGGAATGGCAGGAACTTGCAGACATCTCTGCTCTGGGGGCCAGGTGAGCTTGTCCTGGCACCTGGAGGTCCCTGTGGCACGTCCCCAGCAGTTCCAGGCCACTGGTGATGTGTGACCACAGGAAGGGACAGTGGGATGTCCCCAGCCTGCGCTGCTGCCTCCCCCAGCCCCACACGACCTCCACTGCCTCTCCCAGTCCAACCCAATTAAAATAAAATAAAGCCCTGGACTGGGAGAGGATTTGCCTCTGTCCCTGACACTCTGCATTTCCTGCCATTTGGAGTGGGGCCACTTTGGTGGATTTCTTGCACATGGGAGCAATAGATTGAATTACACAAATGTCCAGTGCTGAGCAGAGAGACATTTCTTTTCCACATGTTCCTGCAGCTGCGTGACCCCAGGAAACCCAACGGTGGGGTCTGTCTTGGAGACAAATAGGGATTGTTTTGTGTCCGTGTGGAAACGCTCCCTCCCCCTCGGCTCCCCCCGTGTGTGTGAGTGTGGACAGGGGGGGATCATTCCCTACCAGACACGTTCACATCCCAAACAGCACAAACTCAGGATATTTCTCCACCACAAACCCACAGGAGCTCGGGAGCCCCCAGCCAGGAGAGCTGCGGCTGCCCAGGGAAGGGCTGAGAGGCTGCTGGCAGGAGACAAATCCACAGCTGGATGGGATTGCCATGGATTGCTCCATGTGGTCATGGAGCCACCGCTCCCCTCCCCACCACCAGCCTGTCCCAACACGGCCCAAACGTGGGGCTGGAAGAGGGGGACAGGCAAAGAGGGGATGGAGGATGCTCATGAGAGTGGAATGCTCCTGTCAGTGGGATGTTCTGGGCAGTGGGATGATCCTGTCAGTGGGATGTTCTGGGCAGTGGGATGCTCCTGGCTGTGGGATGTTCTGGGCAGTGGGATGGTGCGGGCAGTGGGATGCTGTGGTCAGTGGGATGCTCTCAGCAGCAGGATGCCCCGGGCAGTGGGATGCTCCTGGCTATGGGATGTTCTGGGCAGTGGGATGCTCCAGGCAGTGGAATGCTCCAGGCAGTGGGATGTTCTGGGCAGTGGGATGATCCTGTCAGTGGGATGCTCCTGGCTGTGGGATGTTCTGGACAGTGGGATGTTGCGGGCAGTGGGATGCTGTGGTCAGTGGGATGCTCTCAGCAGCAGGATGCCCCGGGCAGTGGGATGCTCCTGGCTGTGGGATGTTCTGGGCAGTGGGATGTTCTGGGCAGTGGAATGCTCCAGGCAGTGGGATGTTCTGGGCAGTGGGATGTTCTGGGCAGTGGGATGCTGGTGGCAGCAACATCCCTGAACTCTCCCTGCTCAGTACCTCAGTGCTGATGAGATCTGGGGCTTTCGGGAAAATAAAAGCAGGGTGAAACGGATTTCCTTTTTTACTTGTTTTGTTTCAAAGAAAACTGTAGGGTAAGGAGAGCTGTTTGTAGGGTAGGAACCTGTTGGATGTGGAGCATCGCTGCCCAAAGATGTCCTTCCCAAACAGCTCTCCCATCCTTCCCGGCTGGCGGCTGAAATCCAGATCTCCAACAGCTCATTTCCTGAGCAGCGACTCAGGCAAAGGCCGGGGAAGCCTGGGGCAGGGCCTGGAGCCTCTCTGGGAATCAAACACTGCTGGACTCCAGTGCTGGCTCTGGGGYGATGTGAAGTCAAGGAGCACCGATGCCCTCAGGTCCTGTTCCCACATTGGCGGAGGTGCCGAGCTCCGGCTACAGCTCCTTAGCCCTGTGGGGATCCAGCAGCATCCAACGGCATCCACGGCATCACCACTGAGATCGGGGAGGCCGATGGGATCCCCAGGGACCGTGGCTGAGCAGGATGAGGAGGGGAGGGAACCTCTGGCTGGAGAAGGAGCTGAGCTGCTCCACATCCCGGGAGTCCGAGGCTGTGGGATCGGCTGCTGAGCCCCGGGAGCTGCCGGAGGAGGAGCCTCTGGCTGTGCTATCCCTGGCACAGCACTTGCAGCGTGTCTATAAATAGGAGTTTTAAGCACTGCAATTAATCACGGAGCGCTACTGTCCACGGGCTGGGCTGGCTTTAACAGGGGATATGAGTCCAGAATTCCCTGGATTTGCCAACCCAGCCTCTCCGGACAGGCTCTTTGAGGCTCCTTCCAAGTGGCACTTTGAGGCTGCAGAGCGAGCTTGGGTTGCTGTGGTTTAACAAGTGACCAGGCACTGGCTGAGGGGCTGCGGGTGGCAGCCAAAGACACCGCGTTGTCACCAGCACGTGTGACCCTCTTGGGCTGGCGTTGGCAGCAGGGGCAGCACAGATTCCTTGGCACTGGCAGCTGGAGGATCACAAGCAGTGCCAGCCTGTGGAGATCCATCCTCTCCCARCCTGGAAAGGGTTCATCACCCACTGTGAGCCCCTAGAAACATTGGAATGGCTCTAAACTAAAGGAGGAGAGATGYAGATGGGATATTAGGAAGGAATTCTTCCCTGTGAGGGTGGRGAGGTGCTGGAACAGAMTGTCTGGAGAAGCTGTGGCTGCCCCATCCCTGGAAGTGTCCAAGGCCAGGTTGGATGGGGTTTGAAGCACCCTGGGATAGTGGAAGGTGTCCCTGCCTGTGGCGGGGGGGGGGCACTGGATGGGATTTAAGGTCCCTTCCAAACCAAACTATCCCGTGTCTCTGTGTGTCCGTGACCCCTGAGCTCCCTGAAAGCCCCAGCCCTTTTTCCGAGCTGGAACCCACCGACATCCACCTCTTTTTTCCCTGAACAAGGAAAGGGTGAGTCCTTGCCCCCAGTCAAAGCGGGGGCAGTGTCCCCTCTCCACTCAGCCCTTTTGGGTGCGTTTGGGGGAGCTGAGCGAGCCCCTCCCGGCCGTGCTCAGGAGGGGTCGGGGGGAGCCTCTCCCGGTGGCGGGGCCGTGCTGGGTCTGTCCTGCTGGGAAGTCACTTTTAGCTGCGGGTCCAGGCAGGGCCATATTGGGTTCAGTCTGTTGTGCAAAACACTCCGCAGCGCGCGCAATCTGTGCTCCCCCGCCTGACGAGAAATGCTAATTGTGTGCGAAGGAGCTGCCAAGAGCCCGCAGTATTCCCGGGAAGGGGGGTTATTGGGATTGTTCCCATTGTTCTGGCAGCTGCAGCACAGCCAGCCGGGCTGGGCACAGGAGCAGGGCAGGGGCGAGCGGCTCTGCCTGCCCGGAGCTCGCCCGTGGCACGGGATGGGATCAGCGGCCGCTGGCCGCTCCCAGCGGGATGGATCCCGCCTGCGCTGTGGGGGAAGGGTGGGCACAGCGTTCCTGCTTGGGCTGAAAGTGTCAGCTTTGCATAAAATATGAAGTGAAAATTCTTCTCCCTTCAGTTACTCCCTCGTCTGCCAGCCCGTGCCGGTGCCTGCATCCCACTGCTTCCCAGCCTGGAGCCAGGGCGTCCCGAGGGCTGGGGAGAGCAGGATCTCCRGGGCCGGGGTGCTCGGGCAGGTACAGGGCCCTCACTGTGCCGGGGGCCCTGTCCTGGTGCAGGTGTTGGGTGTAGGACATGGGGTTTGCATCTCCGGGGGTTGGTTCCTGCCAGGGACGGGGAGAGCAGAGGGAAGGTGATGGATAAACCACGAGAGGATTTCTTTGCAGAGACCCAAAGCAGCAGCCAAGCCTGAGCACCACCAGAAGAAGAAACTCCTCCAATTCTCAGTGATCTGTGTGAGCTGGAAAAAACTAAAGAGGGAAAAACGATGGCTCTGGTTTGATTTATAAGCACAGCAAAAGCCCCACATGGTGTGAAAATGTGGTGCTTTGCTGGGCTTTGCAGGAGAAAATCAAGGCCCTGTTTTGCAGAGCCACAGAATTCCAGAATCCCAGAGTGGTTTGGATTAGAAACAACCCTAAAGCTCATCCAGTCCCACCCCCTGCCGTGGGAAGGGACACCTTCCACCATCCCAGGTTGCTCCAAGCCCCGTCCAACCTGTCCTTGGACACTCCAGGGATGGGGCAGCCACAGCTTCTCCGGGCAGTCTGTTCCAGCACCTCCCCACCCTCTCAGTAAATCATCCTGACTTCTCCCTCGTGGGCTGGGAAACAAGCAGGAGCACTGATGGATTCAGTGTTTTTCCCTCTCTGTCCTTCCTCGCTAATTTGCAGTGAAGGAACCAGATAAAGTTTGATAACTTGGAAGGGGAGAGAGTGAGGGAGAAGCCGCCCCAGCCACTGGCTCCCAGTGCTCCCCCCACTTCCAGGAAGGATAAATGAAGTGCTCTCCATTCCCTGCTCGTCTGCCACCCTCCAGTGAGTCTGTCATGGGCTCATCTGTGTCTAAATTAGCTTTGCACAGCAACGCCGTGTACAATTATTGCTGTCAGCCTTTGATCTGACCAGTTTATCTCATCAGCTTGTCAAGCTTCATTCTCCAACCTTTCTCTCCTCGGTGCAGCCACCGGAGCTGCCCGGGCTCCCTTGGAAGAGGCTCCGGGCTCACACGGAGCTTCCGAGGGATTTATAAAAGCTTGCAGTCCAATGGTGCAGCCGGAAAAATGGGTTACCACAATCCTGGCAAGACGGAACGGAGCAGAAGAATTCCTGCCATTTCTAGGCCGTTCCTCGTTCAGAACCAGGGAATGACATTTATTGGGATTGGCATGTGGCAGGGGACCCACTGCTCGGAGTGTGGTGACATCAGTTCCATGGGATTCTCCCGACAGCCGTGTTTGACATTCCGGCTTCTGCTGCGAAGGCTCATGGAAAAAGCATTTCCATTGTCTGGGACGCTTTGTGCTCTCCTGCACGAGGGCTGCTGGGGACGGAACCCCAAAGGGATGCAGCTGGGATGGATTAATCAGGGGTTCCAAGGAATGGTCACCTCAGTCCTCTTAGCACCTTGTTCCAGCTCCAGGTGTCCTCCAGCTTTCACCGAGGGGGAGTCCTGTGGGAGGGAGGCACCTGAGGCCATGTGAGACCCAGGGTGAAGGATGGGATCCTGGAAGGCTGCCAAGCATCCCAAGGGATGCTCATCCCACAGCCAGGTGCCGCAGGGGCTGCTTCCCAATCCTACAGAGCAACACTGGACACACAGCCCTGTCCGGGCCTGCTGCACCTTCCCAAGGCTCCTATCCCACCTTCCAATTCCTGCTGCACCTTCCCAAGGCTCCTGTCCCACCTCCCAATTCCTGCTGCACCTT
>RAHM01000020.1:1900254-1950954 GCA_003713295.1 Parotia lawesii | reverse complement strand
CCAATTCCTGCTGCACCTTCCCAAGGCTCCTATCCCACCTTCCAATTCCTGCTGCCTGCCCAGCAGTCCCCCTCCCCCAGAATCCTCTCCCCTCCTTCCTTCCCAGCTTCCCAGGGTTTCTGTGAGGCTGTAAAAATTTCTTTATTCTGGAAAAGCAGAGGGATGGACCTCTCTCCACCCTGGAGGTGCCCCTCATCCTCTGCCACCACCCCAGGTGTGGCTCTGTGGTGTCCCCTCCCCAGCCTGCTGTCCCCAGCCTGCTCATGGATGGTGAGGACACGTCCCCAGCCCCCACCCCTCCTGCCTCACTCCCCTTCCCGCTGCTCTTTGATTTTTCCGCAGTTGGTTGTGACTCCTGGTTCCCCACATCGTTATCTGTCCTCCTTCACTCCCAGAAATCCGGCGGGTTGGAATTCTGTCTGCTCCGACTCGTGAATATCCCGGACTCTGAAGTTTCCCGGCTCCAGATGTTCTGGCCAGACCAGAGGAAAAAAAAAGAAACCCACCCAAAAAAGCCTCAGCATTAATAAAAACCTTTTGAAAATCCCGAGTCCTATTGCGCAGCAGTGACATCATATCCGTGAAATATGAGCTGATGATGTCACAGCTGGGAAACGAGGGATGATTGTTCCTTCTTGGCACACGCTGCTGCTCGGGCCAGACCTGTTAAATAAATGCACATGGCCCATAAATGTGGAGATTAAACCCAGGAGTTGGGAACGCAGCCCCATGGGCACCTGGGTCACGGAGCCTGGCGGCGACGGGGGGCGTGGGGAGGGTGCCAAGGGTGGGGAGAGGGTTTGTGTCCCAGTTCTACTCCCAAAGACTGGAGAAGGGGTTTGTCTCCTAATTCTACACCCAAAGATTGGAGAAAGGGTTTTTCTCCTAATTCTGCTCCCAAAGACTGGGAGAGGATTTCTCACCCACTTCAACCCCCAGGTCTGGAGTGTCTGGATGCCTTTGGATTTTCCTTTGCTTTCCTCCCCACGCTCAGTCCTGGTGGCTGCTGGGGACAGAGGAATGGCTTTGCCTGGCTGTCCCGGTGACCCAGGACAGAGGGGGGACAGCAGAATGCCCTGAGGGAGCAGTGACAGCCCCTCTGCTCACAGAGCCAGCACTGCTGGCGCCAGAGCCACCCATCTCCATCCCATCCCCATCCCATAACCCCTACAGCTGCCTGTGCCAGGCATCCTTGGAAAATCCCCCTCTTTAACCTCTCTGACAAGCACTTACCCCTCAAATCCTTGCATTCATCCTCCTCATTCCCGTACCAGGGCTGGCTGCTCCTGCACCAGAGATTTAAGCCATGGGAAGCAACAATCCATAAAATCCTGGCACTGGATCCCCCAACCTTCCCAATCCCAACCCTCTCTGGCACGGTGGGATCTGTTATCCAAGTCCTTCCCTCATCCACACATTCACTTCCCACGTGTGCAGCCTCCTGATGAAGGAGCACATTCCATGCCATGGAAAAGGGCTATTTTTTCCATCTGGGCCGTGCTGACAGTGTCAGGCCTCTCGTTTAAGCTCCCAGCTGGATTTTTGAATTTGGCCTTTTCCTTCTTTCCCTTTTGGGCCCATTGTTTGTGCTGAGAAGGATGTGCCAGGCGGGAGGGGAACGTCTGCCGAGGCGTCCATCAGGGATGGGATGTTATCTGGGAATTTAATAATCATCCTTGTTCGTGCTTGATCAAACCAGGAACATCTATTTATTCATTTATTTACTCACTCATTCCTCAGGACGGGTTTTGATGGGACAATTTCAGTTCCAGAAGTTGGGGGGAAAGAAAAAAAACCCAACCCTGCCCATAATTTTTTTCCAGGAAGGTTTTTGTTTTGCTGCTCCGAAAGTGAAAATTTCCTTGTCTTCTCACTTAACACGGGCTCGTATTTCCAAAAATATGCCAATCATAACAAAAGCAGTGGAAGGAGGGAAAGTAAAGGCTGCAGCCGAGATAAAACGCTGGGACCAACCTGTGCTGACGCTGTTTTCCTTTCTTAGCTCCATGGAAAAGGTATTTTTACGTTTTAGCCCAATGCAGATTTTGCCTTTTTATTTCATTTGAAATCTGAATTTTCAGCAGGCAGGAAACTGTTTCTTTGACAGCTTTAATCAGAAATCAAAGATTTGATCATGCAGGGAGATGGAATTTCAACTTCAAAGCCCCGGCACAAGAGGTGGATGCAGGTACCCGTGTGCTGCGATGCCGTGGAAACGGGAAGGGTGATGGGAGGCAGCACTGCCGGAGGAAATTAAAGGGGGACACGGCACTGGGGAATGTTCCCAGCGACGAGGAGGAGCCTTCAAAAGGCAGGTGTTTAATTCTCGTACAAAACAAGGCAGCAAACAGCTATTAGAGCCCAAAACCTCCTCGCAGTGCAGCCGCAGCGCCCAGGCAGGGCTGGAGGCTGGGGAAGGGGCAATGTGCCGGCTCCCCCTGCTCCAGCTCCTTGGCAGAGACGGGCTTGGAAACGTGGCTGCATCCGGCAGCCAGTGGCAGACGTGTCCGGGGAATGGGGACAGCAGTGGCACCCCCAGCCAGTGCCAGCTGTGCCCACGGAGCAGGGCTGGACCTGGGGCTGGTTCTGATGCTGGTGCTGGAGCTGGTTCTGATGCTGGTGCTGGTGCTGATTCTGATGCTGGTGCTGGAGCTGGAGCTGGTTCTAGCGCTGGTGTTGGTGCTGGAGCTGGGCCTGGTGTTGGTGCCCATGTTGGTGCTGGTTCTGGTGCTGGTTGGTGCTGGTTCTGGTGCCAATGCCAGTGCTGGCGCTGGCTCTGGTTCTTGTGCCGGTGCTGGTGCTCAGCTGGGACAGGCACAAGTTCTCTTTTCTCCCTGGCACTTGTGTTTCTAAAACAAGTCCAAAAATAGCTCAGGATCACCCCGTGGGGTCCCTTTACCGGGATATTTTTCCTGTTGCATCCAGCTGGAGGCAGAAAAGGTGGCGTGGAGAACCCGTCCCTTCCCCATGGCCTCGGAGCACCCCCCGGATGAGGAGGTGGCTGCAGTGCCCGGCCAGGGGTCCCACAGCTCCCGGGAGTGATGGGCAGCTCCTGTGCCAGAGGCTGCTCTTCCCACTAGGAACTGGATGGAACCTGGATGAATATTTCCCTGAGCTGGAGAAACAGTGGAAAATGGGGCCCCACATCCAGCACGGTGAACAGGAGCCACCTCTTGGAGCCAGCCCTCCCCCATRCCAGCTCTGAAATTCCTGACCAGGAATTTCTTGGTTGTGCATGGAAAAAAGGCTTTTGCTTGAATGATGTCCTGAGATTTGCTTTTCCAGGCTTGACTCACTGGCTGGAAGGAAAGTGGGGTGTCTGAAACCTGGGGATGTTCTGCAGGCTTTGCGAAGAAAGAAGTCTGATCCATCCATCCATCCATCCATCCATCCATCCATCCATCCATCCATCCATCCATCGGTCACCTGAGAGCTCAGGTGTCACAAAGCACAAAGAGAAGGACCAGAGAGAAGCGCCTAAGAGATTCCCCATGGATATCCATGCCTGCCAATGCCCTGGAAGCAGCAGGTGGGCGGGAATGACAGGGCAGGAGCTGGGCTTTGCTGCGAGCCCCAGGCACCTTGATGTCTGAACCTGCTGGTAATTAGCAGGAATTGGGTTATAATTGCTCCAGAGGCGGCAGAGCGGGAGTGACCTCAGCAGCCGCTAATTCCTGACACAGAAGGACAATCTGGGGGCACCTGGAGCGCAGTTCGGAGCTGCAGCCCTTTCCCAGCCGTGATTAATCCCCAGGAAATGTTCTGTGGTCGGGCCATTACCACTCCAATCTGGGGCTGAAAATGAATCAGAGCCGCGGATGACTGTGGGAAAATTGTCACCAAACTTGGATGGCTTTGCTTTGTTTCACCACAAAACTCTTAACGAAGCATTGAAATGGAGATAGATTCTCTGCCTGGCCCCGACATTAACCCTTAGCGGGCCCAGCCGRGCTGGGAAGCACTTCCACACTCCAGCTCTTGCCGGGTGGAAATTCCTTCCACCGAGACGGAGAGGCTGAGGGGAGCGTTAGGGATGAGCTGGGCTCTGCCTCGGCTCAGCTCCTGCCCTGCTCTCCCAGCCTGCACAAAACCTGGGAAGGGGCTCCTGCCTCGASAGGTCTGGGATTCTGGGAGCTCCCGAGGTGTCCTCCAGCCCCTCGGAGCAGCTCCCTCTGCTCCAGGCTCCGGGCGTGCGGTGGCTGGGTGGCTGCTCGGGGACCATCCTTGCAGGGCCGCCAGCCAGGGGCTGTAATGAGATTCCTGGCACCGCGAGTGCCTCTCACAAAGTCCTTCTGCAGCCACTCGCCAGCCCCAGCCACAAGGGCCTCCCCCCGCCGCCACTCGGGGCTCAAAGGGAGCTTTGTGAGGCACCACAGGCAGAGCTTTCTTGCCGGGGACAGGCGGCAGCCGGCAGCCTGCAGGCACAGCCCGATCCATGGAGCCCCGCAAGTGCGGGAAGGGAGGAGGAGGAGAGGGGAAGGGATACGGAGGAGAGATGGGACACGAGGGATGGGGACACCCGTGGGCTGCGGTGTGACGAAGGATTTGGGATGGGGAGAGATGGCATAATGACACAGGAGGCCGCCGGAGGGAACGGCTTCCCACTGCCAGAGGGCAGGGTTAGGTGGGATTTTGGGAAGGAATTCTGCCCTGTGAGGGTGGACAGGCCCTGGACCAGGGTGCYCAGAGAAGCTGTGGCTGCCCCTGGATCCCTGGAAGTGTCCAAGGCCAGGCTGGACRGGGCTTGAGGCAACCTGGGGTAGTGGAAGGTGTCCCTGCCCAGGGCAGGGGGTGGAAGGAGCTGAGCTTTGAGGTCCCTTCCATCCCAAACCATCATGGGATCCTGTGATGATGGGACAGGGACGGGATCACTCAGCACTGGGCACATGACAGGAGGATGTCAGGATCTGTATGGAGCTCATCCAACCTCACTGAGAGCCCCCCACGCCGGCTGAGCTTGGAGCCATGGAAATAAATCTGCCCATGCTTTRGATCCCGGCGTGTTTGSCCCCTCCGCTGGGGAAGGAGCAGTGCCAGGCAAGGCTGCACACCCAGGACTGRGGAGAAACGCCAGGGATGGCAGGATCAGTGGGAACCCAGACTCTTGGAGCTGGGAAAGAGCTCAGGGAACCCAGTGCACTGAGGGAATCCAATTCTCTAATGGGTTTTTCATACACTTGTGGATATAAGAAAACGTTTGAGGTAGAAAGAGGCAGAAATGTGCGTGCACGGCCTCAGCTCTGAAATTCCATCTCCAAGCCAAGGTGTACATAGACATATTTTGAAGTGTTTTCATTTAAAAGAGTAAAAAAGAGCTCTGGAAAAGGAGCAAAYTCTTTGACTAATAGGATCCACAGGGAAACTGCAAGAACTTAATAGCTCTGCAGGAAAATCTGCACAGCACCGTCCCRGAGAGGATCGTGGAGGACACGGGGGAGAGGATGGGAGAGGTGGAGGGGAAGGAGAGGGATGAGGTCTCAGAAACTRTTGGGGCCTGAATGTCATGGAATGGTTTGGATTGGAAGGGATCTTAAATCCCATCCAGTCCCACCCCTGCCATGGGCAGGGACACCTCCCACTATCCCAGGTTGCTCCAAGCCCCGTCCAACCTGGCCTTGGGCACTTCCAGGGATGGGGCAGCCACAGCTTCCTTGGGGAACCTGTGTCAGGGGGTGTCACAGGGTCCCCTGAAGGGCTGCAGGTTGTGGCTCTGTCACCCTGTCCTGAGCACAGCAGAGGTCCAGGAGCCTTGGGAGGTTTCTGGTACCATCAATCCTGCTTCTTWAGGAAGGGAGACGTGGAATTTGCCTTGTGGAATTTGCCTCTGTGCCATCTTGGCTAATGGGCTACAAACCCACCTGGCCCGTGGCAGAGCCCAGCCAGGGGAGGGGGAGGGGAAGAGGAGAAATAAAATGAAGTGGTTTGAATTTTTCAGGGAAGCAGAGATTTCTGTGAGTGGGAACGGGGCTGGAATGCTTTAGTAACCCAATCCAGTGCCAGGCCTTCTGCAGGAGTTTTGGAGACCTAAAGCCATCTCCTGCCTCAGCTCCTGGCACACCAAAACCTGGAAAAGGCTTCCCAGAGCTCTGTGCTGCCTGACTTGTGTTTCTGGTACCTCCTTTGCACTCTGTGGTTTAGATGGATTGCAATGCACTGGGTCTGAGGTGTGATCCCACYGCTGGTTGTGCTCCCCCTCTGGAGTCTCCTCTCTCTCTGTACACTCCTTTATATTTATGGACTGTGGGATCCTCACACTTGTGGTTTCTGTACCACACACTCGGCTCAGTGAAATGTTATTTAAAACGTGCAGAGCAGCTCGGGGTGTGCTGACAGTACCCCAGGATTGGAGGGGAAGCGCTTTTCCATGGAAAGAGTGGGTCCTAAAGGAGAGGGAAGAGGTGAGGGAAGAGGAGAGAGAAGAGGTGAGGAAAGAGGTGAGAGAAAAGGTGAGGGAAGAGGAGAGGGAAGAGGTGAGGGAAAAGACAAGGGAAGAGGAGAGAGAAAAGGTAAAGGAGGAGGAGAGGGAAGAGGAGAGGGCCTGGCTTGCCACTTGCCACCCTCCACCTGAGCTTCACCTCACCCACATCCCTCTGGAAAGAGGCCGTGCCTGTCCCAGAGCACCTCCACTGAAGATCCCACCTGGGAACGGCAGCCCGCATCACCACCGCGATTCCATGATCCCAGGATTCTAGGGCAGAGGCAGCAGCTGTGAGCTCTGGGGCTGGATGCCCCACGGAGCTGCACTGGGATACAGAACCACCCCTTCCATCTCTCCTTTATCCCAGCTAGGTTGTCACTGCTCTGTTTATTTGGTCGTTTTTCGGGGACGGAAGAAGGGGGGTCCAATTTTCAGCAGCCCATGACAGCATAATTAGGGAAATATAAATGGAAGAAAAACACACTCTAGAAATCCAGGGATTTTCACATATTTTCCCTGTTATTCCACCGCCCTGGAAAAATAAAAGCTACTCAACAGGAACATTTATTAGCAATTAGGAACGAGGGCACTGGGGACCTCCGGGGACAATTGGGGTAATTAAAGCTTCCCACAGCCTCCTGTGCCGCCCCCTGCTTCCTGTCCTGCCTTCACGGGACCGGACACTGCGGATTTGTGGGAGCTGAGGCACCGACAGCATCCGACGGGTCAGCGAGGCCAAAACCCCCGGATCATCCTCACCCTTTCCAGGTTGCTCCATCAACAAATGAATAACATTCCCTTGGGGAAAAGAAAATAAAGAGGATCATGTGGAAAAGAGCAATAAAACCTTGCAGAACAACAGCACAGCTCAACTTTCTGCCTCTTCTCCGTTCCCTGCCCATCCCAATGCTCGGAGCAGCTCCCTTGGAATGGAAGCTTTGCACTTACACAGCAGACAGAAGCTCTGAGCTGAGTTTAATCTCAAGTGCCAGACTTGGGCTTATGTTAGTGTGAGGTTCAGGACTGGCTTTGCCGTGGGGATGAGGAGCATTCCCAGGAGGCTGAGTGGCTGGAGAGGGCAGGGATTGCCAGGAGGGAATTGAGGCTCAATTCCCACGGAGCTGTGAGGAGCAGGAACCTCCCTCACTGTCTCACCYGCCCAAAGAATAGGGGAAATACAGGGATAATTCATGAAATGAAGGAAATGGGCAGGCTTAATGTCCACTGCCTTCTCAGGCAGGAAGATTCCCATTTTCTCTGGGATTTCTGGTCTTGCTGYGATTCTCCCAAACCCACATGGGTCCAGAAAGCTCCCAGAGTTTGGATTTTGGTTTCACCAGGATGCCTCTGCTTTACACCAGTGCTGCAAAGAGCTTTTAAAAAGGAACTTTTCATAGTGACTTTATTTCATTCCAATATTGTAACAAAACCCACTTGGAGTGAGGAACTTACAAACAGGGAATGCTGACGCTCATTCCATGACCAGCTCGGAATTTTCCTGCTGTGCTGATTCACTGGGCTATTTTTATCTTCATTTTTTTCCCCTTTTGCAAAGGTTTTATTTTGGATAAAGTGGTGTTTTCCAGGAGGCAAAAATTTCATTATAATGTTTTCAATCCCTTGCAGCCGGGCTGATCCCAATGCCTGAATGCCAGGCTTCTATTTGAGCATTCCATGGCATCAGAGCAGCAGTTTCCCTTTTCCTCCTGCTCTTTTCCAGCCCAACTCAACTCATTCCTGGAATTCAAGGAGTTCTGAACCGCATTCAAAGTGCTGCCCATCTGCATCCAAGCAGGTGGCAAAAGGGAGCTCTTCCCATTGCAAAACTCTCCATGTGAAATTCCCGAAGGATTTGGGACCTGAGCTGTGCAAACCCAGGGACTGAGGAGAATGTGACTGTCCCCAGTCTAAGCCCAGAATCCCACGGCAGAGGTGGCCTCTGCAGCCAGAAATCTCTCACTTTAAGCACAAACTTCCAGATCTTTTCCATTTTCCCAGGTGGGAAGAAGGATTCCACTGATGACTCCAATATCCCATTTCGGAATATGCATTTCTCATTCACCTCCAGCAACCAGGTCATGATCCCATCAGGGATCCAGTGGCCCTCAGGGACAAAATGCCTCCCCCCAGGGTGGGTTTTGCCACCAATTCAGGATGATTGTTGCTGGAGAGAGAAAAATCGGATTAAAAGTCTTGCCTTGGCCACCAGGATGAACTCCCTGGCACAGTAGGAAGGGGGGAATTGGGATCATGCTGCTCCTGGAAGACTCTCAAGCAGTGATTCCTTGGAAGAAGGGGAAAATCGGGCAGGACATTGTGCCCAGTCATAGCCAGAGGCTCTTCCTGAGTGGCTGAGCTCCTCTAGCAGCAGGTTTGAGTCATTCCCGAGTGTTCCCGAGTGTTCCTTTGTCCACAGGAGCAGACTCGTTGGGTTCATCCCAGGAAATCACTGCTCTCCCTTCGGGAAGCGCTGTGCAGTGCCCTTGAGCCCTCACCGCTGTTCCGTGGGCCGAAGGCGATGCCAATCCCTGCGCGGAGCCTCGGGATGGAAGGCAGGAATCCYGGCGTTCCGGGGGGATTTGGGCAAGGCAGCCCCGAGCCCCTGCCCTGACGGGTTGTTAATCCATACCCAGTGCATCCCGTCTGCCAGCTGATTCCCGGGGGTCCCAGCGTGCCTCCATCCTGCAGACATTTGCTGGCAGCCCGCGGTTTCCCGGGATCCCCCGGGAGGGAGCAGGGACTGTAATAATCCCCCCCGCCACCCCCCCCGGCCCCAGAGCCGCTGGCAGCCGCAGTGATCCGCACATTACGGGATTTATATGAAGTGCTGCTGAACAAGAAAGATTTGAGGGGGTTTAGCAGCTCCCTGGGACAGGGATGAGCTCAGAGCTTTGGCTCGTGCTCCGAGCGGGGCCGCGCCTTTAAAGTCACACACCAGGAGAGGCCTGAGGAGAGCGAAGATGCCTCCTCCTGTCCCCCGGGATGTCCCCACGGCACAGCCAGGACCTGCAGCAGGGCTGGGACTTCACAAGGCCATCCAATGTTCCAGAAGTGTCCTCAGAGCTTTGGCTCGTGCTCAGAGCTGGGCTGGGGTTTAAAGTCACACACCAGGAGAGGCCTGAGGAGAGCGAAGGTGCCTCCTCCTGTCCCCTGGGATGTCCCCATGGCACAGCCAGTGCTCCTGAGGCACTGCCAGGACCCGCAGCAGGGCTGGGACTGCACGAGGCCATCCAATGTTCCAGAAGTGTCCTCAGGTGACAAAGCTGGTGACAAATGATGCAAACTCGAGTGATGCTTTACCCAGGGGACAGAGAGAAACTTGTGTGTTCTTGTGCAGTGCTGGAATAAGCAAAGGCCTGCTGAACAGGAAAGAGGTTTTATCCAAACATCAGCCTTATACCTGCTCGTGTCCTGCTGCTGCAACCCCTTCCCTGCCCCCCCAGGACARGGCCGGATCAGCTGGATTTTCCTCTCTTGCTGGAGTCTGACCTGGAGTTCAGCTYGGGGCAGCTCAAAACCCAACCCAGCCCCACCTAAAAAGGGAGCAGGAGCACCCACAGAACCCTCAGCCAGTGATCAAGTCTCACCAGGAGGCCGGAATCGCATCCATCAGGAGTGAGGAGCTGTGGGATTAGCCTCCTTGGTGGCTCCTCACTCCCTTCAGACAGAAAAGCTTTTAATAGGTCAGCAGATAAAGAAGCAGCAGCGCAAACATTCCTTATCTGCCCTGCCATGCCTGGGCTCTGGAATACAACTGATCCCTGCCATGTGCAGCCCCACTCCAACGAGTTTATCTTCATTGGAGGCACAGTCATCCAGCGAGATTGGGATGTAATTACCTCCTGCAAACCCAACTGCAAATCTTCCCAGCCAGTCATTAGATCCGAGACAGGCAGACAGGCAATTACAGATGAATAAATGACTGAGAAATGACTCCAGGAGCCTCTCAGCCCTGCTTCCACCTCCAGCTCACAATCCGAGGCACAGCTCTAAGCTGTCCATCAGGCCCACCTGCGCCTGGCACAAGCCTTTCCTGATCCCACTCCACTCTTCCTGGCCTCCCCGAGAGTCCCCCGGGTTACCCCACACCTCCCTCCCTGTGATCCTGGCGAGGGCAAACCCCCCAGCTGCCTTTCCATAGTCTGGGATGGACCTGGATAACCTTGATGGGGCCCAGCCCAAGGCTCCAACACCTCCTGAGTGTTTCACTCCTGGCTGAACTCCTCTTTCCCCTTTTCCCTTCCTCTCTTCTCTCCACAGGTTTTTAAGCCTCGGTTCTGAACGTGTGAAGTGTCCCAAACAGGTGAGCCATAAAAAGCTGGAGAGCTCTTTGCAGGGAGGCAGCAGCACCACCGGCTCGTGGTTGGAGCAGGCAGCAAGCCAGGACACTCGGGATCAGGGCCTGGCTCCAGCAGAAACTTCCTCAGTGGCCCTGGAAAAGTGGCAGAGTGGAGGCCCACAAGAGCTGGGTTCCCTTCACAGCGTTTCTGAAGCACCCAGAGGGGCACAGAAAGTCCCCCAGAGCTTTAGGAACAGCTCTCCCGTCACTGGGGTCACCCCCCTTCCCCTTCCTCGCTGCCCGGGGARCCTGCAGCAGCTGGGCAGTTTCCAAGCCTTTCCCAAGGAGGCCGGGTGAGTTGTGCTGGATGCATTTCCCGGCTCTGCTCGTCCTGAAGCTCTTTTAAACAGGCCAATGGAACACTCCCCCCACAGACCCCCCTAAAAGCTTTTCAATAATTCCTCTCCAGCGGTGCCAGCATTCCCAGTTACCCACTGGAGCATACTGGGACTGCCAGCACCACATCCACCCAGAGGCTGCATCCCCACGCCTGCGTTCCTGCTGCCCCCTCCTCCATCCCACCAGCCAGTGGATATTTTATCGTGTGTGATTATTTACTTAACGAAACCCAGGTATTTGCAGCCCGGAGAGTTTTCCCCACTGGGAGGCTGGGATAACAGCACGGAACAGCACCAGGCTTTGGGAATACTGACAGCATCCTTTGCACGGGGAGATGGCGGTGCTGGCAGRAGGAGGAGCAGCTCAAGAGGTTTGTTTGATTGTTTCCTGGTTGTGAAAAAAGTCAGCTGGTTCCAGGGTGAGCAGAGGAGGAGGGAGATGCAGGGAAGGGAGTGGTGACCTGCTGGCGATGGGAGCGACACTTCTGGCACAGCTCTGGCCAGATGGAAGCCTGGATTCCTGGCGAGCCGGGGCTGTGGGTGGCCAGGTCTCCCTCATCTCCCACGGGAGGTGTTTCCTGGATGCAGAGCCTCCTCCCAGCCCAGGCAGCTCCAGCTCTCCTTTGTCTCCTGCAGAAACCTCATCATGCTTGGGATGCTCAGGGAAAGGTGCCTCGCCTCACATTCTCCTTCTCTGTGACCCTACACCTCCAACAAGGCAAATTCACCTGGCTCTGGGGTCCCAGCCAGGGCTGGAGCTCAAGGGGGACCTCACAGTTTCAGGGGGGACCTCAGTGCTCTCCACAAGCACCTGGACAGGATTGCAGCAAGGTGGGGGTTGGTTGCTTCTGCTGTGTCCCAAGTCAGAAAGGAGAACGACCTCAAGTCACACAGGGGAGCTTCAGATTGGATATCAGGAAAAAYGTTTTCACTGGAAGAGTGGTCAGCACTCGGGATAAGTTGCCCAGGGAGCTGGTGGAGTCACTGTCTCTGGAAGTGATCAAGAGGTGCCTGGATGTGGCCCTTGGGGACAGAGTTTAGGGGTGATGATTGTGGGGCTGGGTTGGTGCTTGGACCTGATGATCCTGAGGGTCTCTTCCAACTTTGATATCCTGGGATTCTGCAGGATGCCAGGCAGCCAGGACCCTTCCTGTGCTCCCAMGAGTCCCTTCCCAGCCTGGCAGTGCCTGTGACTGTCACAGGCCTCCTGCACCACAGGGAGATCACTACCAGATGTGGGGACACGTGTCCCAGTTGATGCCAGCCTGAGGGACTCCTGTGAACCTTCTTCCCAAGCAGGGAGCAGCTCTCCCAGCTCTCATCCCAGACCCCAGACAGCTGAGCCCTCAAGCCAGCAGGATCTGGCCCTGTGAGATGCTGGGGAGGCTGATGAGCAGAATTTGGGTGTTTCAAACATGGTTTGAGCTGCTTTTCTTTCTCCGGACCACACAGACCCTCCCTGAGGCATCATTCCTAGAAAAGACAGAGCACTGCAGGATTTATGGGCTGAGGGAAGAGCTGGAATTCAGTTCTCTGTCCTTAGGTTCCTGCTCAGGAGCTCCAGCATGGCCCTGTCCCCATCCCAGGAGGGGCAGGAGGGGGACAAGGGACTGTCCCAGACACAGGGGGATGTGGCTGGGGGRTGTCACCCCTCCAGCAGCTCTGTGCCCCTGGGAGGCCGTGCTGCTGTGGCCCCCCCTCAGGGCGGGGTGAGGTGACACAGGGGTGGCAGAGCTCAGCCCAGGGTGTTCCTGAGCAGGAACATCCCTGGGGATTTGGCAGGGAATGACTGGACCCACGGTGAGGTGCTGCACCGTCTCACAGCATCCTGAAAGGGCAATAAAACCCCCCTGGGCACACAAGTCCTGGTGTTCTGACCAGGAAAGGGAATTGGGAGCTGGAAACACTTATCCCTGCCAGTGCCTGGGGATGAGCAGCAGGGAGCTCTGCCAGAGCGCCTGCCCTGGGCTGGGTTTGGCACCAACAAAGGGGGTCCYGCAGCTTTGTCTTGCCCAGCCCAGGCACTGGTGGCCCACAGGGCTCCCGGGAATGCAGGAGCTCTGCCAGGATCCAGCCGGGCCTCTGGGCTTGGCATGGGAGGAGCGAGGGAGAGCAGTCTGTGGGAGGATGAGGGTTTAGATCATGGAAGGGGTCACTGTAGAACCAGAGAAAAATCTGTGAGAGAAAAGTTCGTCTTCACAGAGAGATGTCAGGCTTTGGGAAACAGGCTTTGGGAAACAGGGGGCTAGGGGCTGTGGGGAAGGGTCTGTTCACCTACAGGGAAAACTGGATGAGGATTTGGGGCTCGATCTGGTTTTCCTCAGCCTGAAGGGGCTGGTGCTGCTGCAGTGATAGGAGAACATGGAGCACGTGTAGCACAGGCACTGGCTGTCCCTGCGCTGCTGCCCTGAGCCTCCCCCGCTGCTCCTCATCCCTGTCCTTCCCCTCTCCATCACTCCACCACACCTCTGTGCGTCTGTCTCCACCTGAGCTCAGGGAAGTGCCAAGGATCCCCTGGGAAGTCTCTCCATTGCCACCAGGCGCTGGTGGCATCACATCCCAGCCAGGCACACGCAGCCCCTTTCAGGCCACTGAGCCGTGAGTTGGGACACGAAACTCTCTGGTGAGAGGCTTGTCCTCCAGGCCTGGCCCAGGAAACCAGCTGGGATCCTGCTGCCCTTTCACAGGAGCCTGAGCAGGAGCCGATGGAGACATCTGTTCCCTGGAGCTTGGCACAGGGAGCATGGATTTCAGCTCCCTGCTGACTGACAGCTGCCGGCTGGGCTGGCCAGAGGGCTGGGGCTGCTTCCTCAGCGAGCCTCCCTCCTTCTCCCAGCCCTTAGTGCTGAATCCCAACCCTTAGCACTGAATCCCAGCCCTTTCCCTTCCCTGCACTCCTTCCTTCCAGCACGCTCCCGGTGCAGCACCTGGAACGTGGCTGCTGTACCCTTGGGCAAGGCAGGAATATGGAAATGTCAGTGTTATTTGCAAGGCAATAATGTCTGGAGCCGCTGAGGTCACTCGGCATCAACCTGCTGATGACACTGTTTAATCTTCCCAAGAGGTTGGAATCAAAGGGAAAACACAGCGAGCTCATTCCCAGGAGTGCGTCCTGCACTCGGGGTTTACAATCAGAGGAATGCGGGCTGTGTTTGGACTTGGCTGGGTTAGGAAAGGCCTTTGCAGAGGTTTGTTTATTCAGAGTTTAATGCAGCAACTGGGAGGGAGCTGCCAGCCAGGGCAGGGGACAGCAGCTCCTGTGCTGGCCCTGCTGCCTTACCTGGCACAGCGCTGGTTCAGGTGAGCATCCGGAAGTGCAGGTGAGGGCTTTGTGCTGGTTGCTGGAACATCTTCCCCTGAATAAACAGCTGGAAGAGCCTGGAATGTTCTCCTGTATTTCTCTCTGTGTTTGCTCCTGAAAAATCCAGGTGTGGTCCTCGTCCTTTAAAGTCACCCTCGTCCTTTAAAGTCATCCTCGCCATGGTCCTCACCGAGGTGGGTGAGGCTGAGGGGGTTTCAGGGCTGTTCACCCCACATTTCCTCCTCTGGGATCCTCCCATGCTGGCTCTCATCTTTCTGAAATGGCAATTTTTGTTCGGCTCTGTCAGGATATGTTTGGAATTCTTTTTCCAGTT
Source organism: Parotia lawesii (assembly GCA_003713295.1). NCBI lineage: Eukaryota > Metazoa > Chordata > Aves > Passeriformes > Paradisaeidae > Parotia > Parotia lawesii. Next base: position 1,936,224 of record RAHM01000020.1, on the reverse strand, counting down.
CCACACCTTTAGTGTGTTCTCTAGACCCAGGCTCAAGCACAAAAGGCTTTGGCCAGCTCAGAGTTATCCAGAAAGCTTTGAAGGCATTTGAAGGCACCCCTCGAGCTCCTCAAGAAACTGCTCTGGCAATTTTTAGGACTTTCTTGCTAATTGTTTCTCAGCGAGACAATTTCTCAGTGATGCTGTCACTGACAGTGGGCACAGGGGGGACAGGTCCTGGAGCCAAGTCACAAAGTCACTGTAGAATCAGCTGTCATGGATTTAGATGTTTCCATCCACTGCTGAGCTGGGATTACAGCTGGGAATTCTCTCCATCAGCTTCAGGGCAATGTTAGCAAGGTCTGTGTATGGGTTAGCAAGGAGCATTTATGGGGCATAATCAGGGATTCCCAGACTGGTTTGGGTTGGAAGAGACCTTAAATCCCATCCAGTCCCACCCCCTGCCAYGGGCAGGAACACCTTCCACTATCCCAGGTTGCTCCAAGCCCTGTCCAACCTGGCCTTGGACATTTCCGTAAATGGGGAGTCCACAGCTTGTCCTTGAAGGAAGATGAAAACCRAACACAGGACACATCCAGTTCCATGCCCAGAGCTGGGAAGATCCAAGTTGTGGTCACAGTCCTGCTGCAGAGGCCAAGGCCCTTTCCCTCTCCATTCCCAGGCTACCAATTCCTGCTGTCCTTGCACTTTGCTTCTCTCCCCTCAGAAGCTGTTGAGGCATCAAACTCCTGCCCAGGAGTTTTTTACAGAGGGGCACCAAGTCCTCTCCTATCTGACCTGAACAMCCACGGCCATGGCAGGAGGCAAATTGCCTTTCCTCTGTCCCTTTCCATGTAGTGTGGCAAATAAAAGCTCAGAAAGTACTGTAGAGGCAAGAAAATCCTTCAGCATGACTCTGTGCCTGCAAATTCAGGCTCAGTTCCCATCTCCCAAAGGAATCTGTGCCAAGAGCAATCGGATGTGGGGCATGACCTTTGCCAGCACTTCCGACGCCCTTTGTTGGTCACCTCCATAAGCTCCTGCCTGGTCTTTAATCCACAAAAGGAAAGGATCTGATCCCATCCTTCATAAACACCGGGAGGATTCCACTCACTGATGCGATTCCAGGGGAGCCTGAGCAGGGAGAGAGACTCTGCGAGACAAAGCTCTTGGTTAAACAACATCGATGGCTCAAATATTTGCCAACACTTGCGAACACAAATATTTACGCCGGCAGCAGGAGCCGAGGCAGATTTTTCCTTCCAGATGTATTAAATGTTTCCTTGAGTGTGCAGAACTGGGAAAGGGCTCTTCCATCACTCGCCGGCTCATTTTCCAGGCCACTGGATGCACTCACTTATTTGGCAAATCTTGCTGTTAACGGGTTTTTCTCAGCTGATTTTCCGGACTTTCCTGCTTTCCCTGACAATCCTGGGCAGGGAGGGAGAACAAATGTGTTTTTTTWACTCCAGCAACCCAACCATTGTCACCCTTTGCCAACTCTTACTGTGGAAGAGGATGATTTGGGGTCCTCCCTTGGGACCTCGATGTCCTTGTGGGAAAGGAGGATGTTGAGCAGGGTCAAATATCCACGGAAGTGCAGGACTTTGTAAGGACACCAAGGCTGATCCGTGCTGGATGCAGCCCATTCCTTGGCACATTCCAGAGGCTGGAGTGACACCTGAACCTGGGAGGTGGCTGCTGCCCAGTGTGTGCCAACTGAACTGCCCCATTTCCAGAGGAATGCCGAGCCTGGATGAATTACAGTCCTTTGGAGCTGCCTTCCCAGGTGGAGAAGGACCAGCAGTGGTCCCRCTGCTCCTGTCATTGCTCAGTGGTCCCGGGAATGCCTCTGATTCTGGGATACTGCAGGAGAGAGCTCTGATCTTGCTCAGACATCCACGTTCCCCTTATATCCCAGGATATTGTGTCTACAATCAATGGGAGGTTTGTTCTCAGCCCCAAGCACTGGTGAGGAAAAAGGGGAAGCRGCACTTCCCTCCCAGGGAATTGCGATGGATTCAGGAGCAGCAAGAAAACTTCAGATCCAAGGGGATGAAGGGAGGCACTGGACAGCCAAATGTCWGTCCAGGAGHAGGGATTTGCATTTCAAGGATGTGTTGCAGGTCCGTTGGAATAGAAACTAAACATCAGTTTAAGGCCTGGTGTGGTGCAATTCCATGGATAATTATGAAGGGGGAATATTTTGAATGAATAAAACTCCAAATCCCTTTCCAAGTTGTTTGGCTCCTATAAAGTGAAGAAAAGCTCACACATGGTTTTGGTGTGGGTAATAGGGGGCAGATGAGGTTGGCCTTCCTCTGCCAAGGCAAAGCGAATCCAAATGGAGCCTCCAGGGATGAAGTTGTTCATCCCACTGGTTGGTATCCTGCCTCTGGAATCAATGGACCCAGAAATTCTCTGAAAAAGGGTACTTTAACACACAGGCAGTGGGACAAATCCTGTGTGAAATTGAGTGGAAAAATGGGTGACATTGGACAGGAGCTTTGTGTTCTGCAGGTCTCTCACACTGTGCCAGCAAAATCTACAGTGGGCAGACTGGGAAGGGGCTGCRGGATGGCAGGAGACACAGAAACACATTCCAGGGACACAGCCAAGCCAGAAAATGGGAAGGGGCTGCTCTGGCCCAGGGAAAGGTGAACAGAACTTCGTGGATGCTAAGGATCAGATGTGGGGAGGGTGTGGCGAGGGACGGGAATGAGGGACTGGGGACAGCTGGGAGAAGCTTCCCTAACATCTTCCCACTCCTTGGCTGCTCCGTCTGGCACTCCCAGCCCTTTGCTTAACAACATAATCCATCTTGGCACTCGCATTCACACCCCCGGATCTGCAGGGGAAAGCACAGCCCTGACCTGCACTTCCAGCAGGGATCATCCCAGGATTCCTGTGCCTCACAGGGTGACAGCAGCAGGGTACTCCCTCCTGTCCTGCCTTTCCACACCCTGCAGTTAATTAGCCCTTGCTGTGCCTGACAAGGGAGAGAAATAAAGAACYGGGAGAGAAATAAAGCAGGGAACAGATGATCCCGGGGTAAATCACTGGGACAATTCTCTGGTTCACTGCCTGGGAAAGACGAGGGAGGAATGGACACATGGCGCTGGCCTTCGGACTGTGACGCTCTCTGGAACCACACCAGCAGGGTTCTCATGGGGTTATAGAGCCATGGAATCTCAGGAGCTGCAAGGAACCCACCAGGATCATCAGTCCAACTCTTGGCCCTGCAGAGACACCCCAGCAATCCCACCCTGTGCATCCCTGGGAGCRGTGTCCAAACACTCCTGGAGCTCTGGCAGCCTTGGGGCTGTGTCCATTCCCTGGGGAGCCTGGGCAGTGCCTGACCACCCTCTGGGCGAAGACCCTTTTCCTAAAATCCAACCTAAACCTGCCCTGACACAGCTCCAGTCATTCCTTTGTGTCTACCCCATGGTACTTCAGGAGCAGCTTCCCTTGGTCCCGGCCACGGTGAATGTTCTTAGGGTGTGGATGATCCTCCTCCCGCTCCGTGGATAAACCCAGGCTGTGTTTCCTGGAGAGCGGCCCCTCTCCAACCCCGGGGAGGAAATGAGGGTCCCTGGACTCTGTTCCTTCCTCATTTGGCAACAAAAAACGGAGATGTTGGGAGGAAACAATCCAGAGAAATGTTTCACATCAGTGAGACACACTCCAAAGTATTTTTGGCAACGTGGTGTGGGAATTTGGCTTGGAGAGTCGCTCGGAAGCTCGAGACTCCCATAGACACAGCAAAATGGCACCTCCATCTCTTGTGCCTGGAGTGCTTTGGGAGCTAAAATGAGGGAGTCATAAGAGGCTGATAATGGAACTAATGGTGGTCTGAGGGATTTTCTTTGGGGAAAAATCCTTCTGAGCCCCTGACAATGGCGAACGCTGGGAGCCGTGGATGTTGTCCATGGGTTTGTTGGCACAGCAGCAGTTTTCCTGTGCTTCCTGGAAAGCCGTGGCTGTTTCACACCCAGAAGGGCTCCAGCAATCCATGTGCTATCCCAGTCTGTTGAAGTGTCTGAGGAGACGGCTCTTGCTGTGCCTGGTGCTGCCTTTGGAGCGCTGGGAGCAGCAATTCCAGCATCCTCTGGGGACTGGGATTCTAAAGGAAGACAACAGCCAAGAGGAGCCAAGCTCAGGCCTTGCAGCACAACTGCAGGGTCCATAAATGAACATCCCTGTTGTTTGCCCCTGGATTTTGGATCTCGAGCGTGTGGATCCTGCTCCTTTCCTGACCCGGAGCAGTGATAAAAAAAGGATTATTCCCGCCAAAAACATCAGGCCTTGCGGGTCTTATTTAATGTAGGAAAAGGGAATAAACCCAATATCCAGTTCCTTGTCTTTAGTTCAAGACACACCTTCAGCTCCAAAAACTCGGGAATCTCTGGCAGGATTCCTTTTTTGCTAGAAAAACAATCAAGAAATGCTGTTTTCTGGCCCGAAAACAAGAAATGCTGTTTTCTGCTCGAGCTGTTCATTTCTTCCCTCTCTTTGTTTTTTCCTCTTTCTTTTTTTTATTCTGGGGCTGGTTTGGAGCCGTTCCGTGAGGAGGACACGCTGGATAAACATGGCACCAGCGGGGTGTTTGGAATGCTCCTCGCTCCGGACCTGCTCCCTATGGAGAGGAGGAGGCTGGAGGGGTGGAGGAATCCGGGTCATGGAGCAGAGGGCAGGGAGAAGACAGCTCCTCTGTTCTCTGGCGTGTCCAAAGCTTCCCAGCTGAGGAGAGCAACTGGGGTGTGCTGGGCCTTTTATTTCATGTTCCCAGCTTCCCCTTTCATCCCATGTGTCAAACAGCTTGGAAGCTTTGATTCTGGAGGCCAAGGAATGTGAACTGCAGGCCCAAATCCCTCAAGCATCTTTTGGGATATAAAATCCTGAAGAGAAGTCCTGGGTTGCCTTGAGCTGGCGCCCTGGGGGTGCAAGTCAGCAGAGCGTGGGGAGTGGGATGGTCCTCAGCCATTCCTGGGTAGATAAGTTAAGGAGTGGGGAGTCTTCCCTGGGAATGCAGGCACCATTTCAGTCTGAACTCACACAGAGTGCTTGGATTCTGGAAGGTGCTTGGCCACAGAGGGAACAGCTTCCTAGGAAGGGATAAGAATCCAACAGGAGTACCTGTGGATGGCCCTGCTGTGGGGATTGGGGTGGCATCACACCAGAGGGTGGGGCAGTCCCTGGAGTTTGCCTTGGGAGCCGTGTCTGCCTGTCCAGGACCCTCTGCTGAGTCACACTGTGCCTCCAGTAAATCCATACCCAGAGCTTCGGGAGTCCCAGTAACATCCTACTGGGAGCTTTTCATAGAATCCCACAATCCCAGGCTGGTTTGGGTTGGGTGGGGCCTTAAAGCCCCTCTCATTCCAGCCCCTCCTCATGGATGGGGACACCTCCACAAGGCCAGTGCAGAAGTGGGATATCCCTTCTCCGTGCAGGGATGTCCTTCTTTAATGGGGAAACTGAGGCACAGGAAAGGTGGGATTTGCCAGGAACAGCTGTCCTGCTTCCCAGCCATTCCACCTTTGCCCTGGGAGTTTGGCCAGTCCAGGAAAAACTTTGCCTGGCAGTGGGCAGTGAATGCACTGCTGCTGAGGATTTCAGATGGAAGAGCCTCGAGGATCAGCCCTCTCCAGGGATGGATGCAGCATCCCAGATTCCTGCTGCTGGCTGGGGTGGAGTGGGAATGCTGGGAAATGCAGTCTCCATGGCCATGGCTCAGCGCTGCAGAGCACCAAGCCAATCCAACCTTTAGATCCTGCCTTGGTTTCCCAGCATGCGGCTTCTGCCAGGGAATAATGGTCTCAGTGCGAGCCCATGGAATCCAAGGGAGCCTTTGTGCTGACGTCAATGAGCTGCAGCCGCTCCCGTGCCCGGGGCCCTCCTGCTGCAGGGAATGAGCAGCAATCCTTCCGTGTCTGCGGGACGGGTGGGCTGCATCAGCCCCGTCAGTAACCACAGCTCAGCCGGGCTTTTACTGCCACCCTCGCGACTGGAAGTGTTTAAAAGGAGGGAGGGAAGGGAGAGCGTTGGCTGTGCCCTCTCTGCCCGAGGATGGCACCGTGTCCCAGMCTGATCCCAGGGAGGTCTGGGCACTGCCGGGAGCAGAGCCGAGCTGCCCCTCTTCAGAAGTCCTTCCCTTTTCCCCAGGGATCCATGGTGGTGGTGCATCCAGGGAGAAGTGGGTTAAAGCCCCCAGTCCTTTATCCCCCCTGGAGCAGAAGGCACTGATGGGACCCAGAGAGGGCTGTGGGATGCACTTCATAGAATCATGGAATTCCTGAGCTGGAAGGGACCCACAGCATCATTCAGCCCAGCTCCTGCACAGACACCCCAGCAATCYCACCCTGTCCCTGGGAGCGGTGTCCAAAGGCTCCTGGAGCTCTGGCAGCCTTGGGGCCGTGTCCATTCCCTGGGGAGCCTGGGCAGTGCCCGACACCCTCTGGGGGAAGAACCTTCACCTAAAATCCAACCTAACCCTCCCCTGGCACAGCTGCAGCCGTCCCTGGGTCCTGTCCCTGGTCACACAGAACAGATCAGAGCTCCACTCAGGAGGAGGTCCAGCCCTCAGTGAGGTGTCTCCTCTTCCACAGAGTCACCACAAAGCCAGGGATGGTTTTTGTGCACATTTCAGTCTCCTCCAAGAGCTGGAGGATTGGCAGCATTTTGGGTCTGGCCCAGTGGGTGGTGCCAGCCTTTCCCAAAGAGCAAGTCCTTGGGAAGCAGCCTTTGAAGAGGACAAGAGGCTGCCCAGCAGCTGCTCCCTGAGGCCTCTCTGTGTGCCTGGCTGTGGCTCCAGGGCCCTGCTGAGCCTCAAACTGGGTGAGACCCTGGGGTTGCTGCCTTCTGCAGGGACCTTCCCTTCCTCTCCCACTCTCCGTGCTCTCTGTGCCACCCTCCACACCCAGAGCTGACCCCTGCCAAGGCACACAGAGCCCAGATCCACAGCTGTGCCCGTGGCTGGCACAGGACAAGCCCTGTGCACACAGGAGCTGCTCCAGGTGTGACGACAGCAGGAGCCAGGTGCTAAAAACATGACCCAGCCTTGCCTGCCCTYGGCACTTCCCCTTGGAACAATCACATGGATGCTGTTGGTGTTCCTTTCCTCAGGGCTGTGGTGCCTCTCCCCTCGTGCTGACGGATGCATTCAGGAGGTGGCTGCCCCTTTGGATCGTTGCAGTGGCCAGGAAAAGGCAGAGGGCAGCTGTCCCAGCCCTGGCATGCCAAGTGTTATCCAATAATCCCTCATTGCACTCCTGCTTCCCTCGGCTCTCAACACTTGCCTCTCTCCCTTGAACCAAGTGCTACCTTGTGGCCAGCAGTGGATTTTTAGTTAACCCTGCCAGCACCTGAGAGGCAAATGCCACCGAAAGAGGAATGAGAATTCACTTGGCATGTGAGGCAGAGGCAGGAGCACTTGGAAGAACCAGGAGCAGGGTTTTTAAACCTCTCTCTGGTGTGAGTTACACACCCACGTGAGAGCGTGCAGGAAACAGGAGTGTGCACAGACGTGTGTGTGCACAGAGCAGGGAGGGGCAGCTTGGTACAAAAGGCAAAGGTGTAGAATTTGAGGGTTGCCATGGCTACAGGTCAGATGCCTTTGTTCTCGCATCCTGGTGCAGCTTAGGGAGATGAGATGCGCCAGCCTCGGAGCACGAGCAGGCGAGGATGGGGTTTTAATTGTTTTTTAGATGTGAAGGCAAATAGCCGTAAACTTATTTTATCCAGGGTTGAAAGAAAAGGCAGCAAACGAAGGCAATCTCCAGATGCAGATGGGACTGAAGTCACAGCGAGTCTGGGAAGCTGAGTGGCATCAAGGGAAATGTCCCCGTGGTATTGTCACGGTCACAGACAGCCCCTCTGTGGAGCCGCAAAGCCACTTGTGTGCGGTGGCTCTGTGCTGACACGGAGCCCGATGGCCTCATGCCCAGCCCTGGGTGGGAGTGGGCACTGTGCATGGGTGGGTGGCCACGTCTGTGCTCCTGCCTTTGGTTTTCCCTTTGAAATCTCCTGTCCAGCTCTCTGTGGTCCCAGCCTATTTGACTCAGAGCTGGACAGGAGATTTCAAACCAGGATCCATATGGGGCCCGTCAGTTGCGACTGGATTCATTTTAAAGTCCTTGTTAAGTCCAACAAAAAGCCAAAGATTAGAGCTGATATGTTGGCTTTCATCCAGATGCTGATCCTTGAAAGGCTGCCTTGAGACCGCCAGGCGACTCTCTCATTCCCCCTTTTCTTCTTGCTCTTCTTCTTCCTTTCTAATTGCTTCCCAAATTTGGGTTTATTGCCATGGGTTTGAAGCCAGGTAATCCGAACCAGGAATGTTTTTCTCTCCCCCATCCTTTCTGGTACCCATCAGATTCTGGCTCTTTGTTGGTTCAGAAAGTTCACGTTAATTCCTTGACCACCAACGTCAAAGGCTTGGCAGGGCTGGAGCCCTTTGGGATAATGCTCCAAGCCAGCCCTCGGCATTGCTGGCAGCCAGAGAACCACGGTGAGAAGAAAAGCAACATGGTCCTTGTCTGTCAGGAATGTTCTGTCCTCTTCCCTCGATCCAGGGCTGCAGCTTCGCCTTCCTTTGTCCCTGCGGTGCATTGTCCTGGTCATGCCACAGCGGATGGGGACATCTGTGAGGGGAAGGGCTGGCACCGAGCACTGGGCTCCACCTGGAACACGGAGCTGAGGTCATGCCCAGGTGATCCGGACAAGGACAGCAGGAATTCGCATGGTCATTCCCATTGTCCCTGGCAGCCCAGCTGCACTCCACTGCTGGAGAGCTCTCCTCCAAGCCCAGCTCCTCCCTGCTTTGCACATCCCTGCACGGAGTTGTCTCTCTGGGAACAGATAGCTCTTGACAGCCGGGATCGTGAGGGAAGCAGGAGAGGCCAGGGAAGAGAGCAGAGCTCTGTCAGAGGCTGAGTGCCATCAGGGAAGGAGTGGGGGAGCAGGAAGGGATATTGGTGCTACCTGGTGCCAGTAAGCAGGCGACTGAGCAGAAGCAGAGCTGGGAGGGAGCTGGGGACACGTTACATTCCAGGGACTCACGGTGGGGACACCCAGGCAGAGGCTCCTGCTTTGTTCCTCAGCTGAGCATCATTGGGAACAGCCTGTGTGGAGCCTGTCATCCTTGCTGGTCAGTGTTCCCTGTGAAGAGACAGACCTGGAGCTCTGCAGGAGGGGTGCTGAGCTGCTGGAAGCATGAGGAGGTTGGGAAAGGGGGAGAGCCTGCAGGGCTTAGAGCTGTTGGAGCGGGATCCTAAAACTGGAAGCAGAGGAGGGATTCAGGCTGTGTTGGAGATGCTGCAGCAGAGGGCACCTCAGAAGGGGGAAAACAGGTGCCTCCAAGCTGGATCCAGCCCTGCAAGGTGAAGCCCAGCCAGGCTGGCCCAGGGAACTGCTCCTGGCTCTGGCATGGGAAAGGCCATCCCCAATGCAGTGTGGCAGCAGCCCCCGCGGGATGTGCTGGAAGCTTTTGGAACAGCAGCTGCCAGGGGCTGTGTGCAGCCAGGGGCTTTAGACAGCCATCCCCTCTTGGAGTGTCCATGCCTTCATTTAAAGAATGAGCAGGCACAGAGAAAATAGGACTAACACTTCCTATTCGGGCAGTCCCAATGAGCCAGGAGGCCGAGAGATTCCTGATCCGTGCCGTGCCGTGTCCGGCACACTCGGAGCAGGCACAGAGATGTGCAAGGTGCATGTGAGAGGCTCCTGCACCAGGAACAGCTTGAAAAGCCACTCAGGGAAATATTTACAGGAGTTCAGGGTGGGAATGGGCCTGTTCTACCTTTGGTTTCATGGCTGCTTTAACTCCTGGCTGTCTGTCTGGGGGTCTCCCAGCAGAGAGCGGTGACCCTTTGGACAACAAGGACACTTGTCACAGACTGGTGCCATGTGACACTGAGATCCAGCTGGCACAGCTGGAGCAGAGGGGGAGGTGGCACAGCCCCAGGATGTGCCAGGGTTGGATGTGGGTTGGAAGGCAGGTTATTCCTGCACCTTGTTCCACTCATCCCTGTCCTCTTGCCTCAGTCACAAACCAGGCCGCAGGAAAAAGCCCGTCCAGTTTCCTGCTCCAGACAAACCATGAAGGTTAAGGCTGGAAGATGTTCCTTATTTCTGGAAACACCCTCTGGAGCATTTTCCTGTAAAGGCTTTAGTTTATCCACGAGGAAACTGCTGTTGGAAGTGGCCATTATCCCCAGCACGTCCCGTTTCAACAAAAAGCCAAAGTTCGCCTTTTCGGAGAGAGGGGGAAAACACAAAATTGGAGTGTTTGGTCTGGAGCCTGTTGAACAGCGAGGCTCTGCCCAGGGCTGGCCCCCAGCATCCCTTTTCCTGCTCTGGGATAATGGGAGCTCAGAGGCCGGCGCAGAGACAGGGAATCAGCACGCTGGGAAATCAGCGGGATGTGTGCGAACCGCCTTGGATAAAATCCACACCAAGCACAGCCCAGGCCATAACACGACCAAGAACAGCGAAACTCTGAAGTTTGAGGAGTAACATTTCATTTCTCCCCACCCCCCCCATTGCTTTTTCCACTCCTGCTCCTGCCGGGACACACCTGGGCTCCAGCCACCACATCCAAGGACCACAGAACCCGTGGTCTCACCGCAGCCCTAAACCAGGGCTCCAGCTTTGCCAAGGCCAGGCTTCGGTTTGCCCGGGTTATTTTAAGTTCAGCCTTTTGTCCTGGTTGTGGGACTGTGACTTTACCAGGAGCTCCAGAACTGGCTCAGCTCATCTCAGCTCAGGGGAACACCCCTGAGCCTGGACCAAGGTTCTCTCATTCCCAGCTCCCCCAGTCCTGAGATTAGGCAGAGACTCAAAGAAATGAAGGCAGTTGCTGGAGAGGACAGGAAGCAATTACAGACCACCCTGGAAAGGCAGGACAGGCAGCAGCTTGTGTGGCTGCTGCTGTTTAAACAACAACCACCCCCAGGCCGGCGAGGGCAGGAACATCTCGGAGGAACAATGCTGGCGCGAGGTGCAAGGAGTCCAGAAAGGAGGATTAACACGGAATGCTCCGGCACAAGGGCCCTGCGCTCCTGCTGCGGGGTCAGGAGGGTCCTGCTGGCAGGAGGAGGACAAAYAGGATGGGCTGGTGATTCCAAAGGGAGTCAGGAGCTCCTGGTACCCTGCCAGCAGGGGACCCACACGGGTCAGGGGCAGGGTGGCCTGCAGGATGCCTTTTCCATCTGCGGGGCCGTTCTGCAGCAGGAGTTTTGTCTTTGCCATGGCGGGGGAAGCGGGGGGGAGGCATTTCCAAGCTGTTTTCTCCAGGATATCCCAGCTCCGCCTGACAGCTGGTTCCCATTGGGCTCCTGACCAAAGGCAGTCTCCAGCAAGGGTGGGAGTGGACGGGAGGGGGGAAGGGACCTCCTAATGATGAGGACGAAGAAGAGGAAGGATGAAAGGCCCTGAAATGCGGAGGGTGGAACTGAAGCAGGAGGACACTCGGAGGGAGGGGCTGCAGAGGCTTTGAAGCTCCTCGCGATGGGGAGCCTCCTTTAAACCCTACACCAGATTGGAACAAGGTGGGGGAGGAGGGGCTGGCTCTCTTTTTCCTCTGAAATGTTCCGAGAGGTTGGGACCCCTACTTGGGATGGGCTGTTTCTGTCCATTAAACATTTTAAATGCTTGTCCATCTCCCATGGCCTCCCGTCCTTCCGCTCCTTGTGGCAATGGGCTGGGGATGGGAGGCTCCCAAGGATGATGAAAGGATTTAGGGCACAGGGTAGAGGTGACGAGGGCTGGTGTCAGTCACAGCCTTGTGGCAGTGAGTGCTCAAGTGGAGGAGGAGGGAAAAGGGGCTGGTTATGCCCCAAAACACGGCATTGGATGGGGAGTTTTCCTCCTCTGTTGGAAATTTCAGCAGGGAGGTCAAGGGGAGGATGGCTGGTGCTGCCTGGCTTCCCCTCGCTGCCTGCCAGGAAGGAAAACAGCTGGGAAGGGAGTTTTGGGATCCATGCTGCAGCACCCTTGGTCCCTGCTCTGAGGGATGGAGGAGCTGCCTCATGGAGGGAATGGAGGAATCAGCTGCCTCATGGAGAGCTCCTTCCCTCCCCCTGCTCCTCCATCCAGGCCTGTCTTTTTTATCCCAGAATATCCCGAGTTGGAAGGGACTCACAAGGCTCATCCAATCCAGCTCCTGATGTCCAACTCTCCTCATCTGTAAGGAGGCTGGGAGGACATTTCCTCTTCCTTCCCCAACCAAACCTCTCCCTGGAAAATTGGACTACAGCAGGTTATTAAATCACATCCAACTGAATTCAGAGCATCACAGAATATAAAGGCAGCCAAAAAATAAAGGTACGGGGAGACAAAAGGGTTGTCCGGCAGAGCCAGCCTTTGGAGAGCTCTGCAGCATGCATGAGATTATCCCACGGGAGCTGAGCTACCTCCTCCTCACCTCRTAAGGAACGTGCTCCAAAGAAATGGATGAAATCTAAACAAGCCTTGCTCTTCCCATGGGAGTGAGCAGACCCAGATGAACCATGGGGATGAACCTGGCAGCTCTGTGAGTGTTCAGAGCTGTGCTGGGAGCCGGAGCTGGAGCAGGGCACCCTCATCCCTCATCCCTCCTCGGCTGTAAATATCCAGAGGAAAAAATACTCGGTGGCTGCATTGTTCCTCCCAAGGTTGTCAGGAAATCAGTGGGAAGAGGCACGAGGGGACACGGCACAAACAACGAGAGGAGAAAGTTCGCAGTAACCCTGGGCTGGTGTGTGGAGGCTGTTCCTGACAGGGGGGTTGGAGGTTCAGGGTGGTGCTTTGGGCAGTTCCTGTCCCGAGTGTCCCTGTGCCCCTGCTCCGAGTGTGCAGGGATTCCCACTGATCCAGAGCTTCCCAAGCTGCCCCACGCAGCAGGAACCTGGAGCGGGAGGGCACTCAGAGGTGTTTTCAGCTGGTCCCTCCCCTCATTACCCACAGCAGAGGCAGCTGAAGGTGCAGCGCTGGCAGGGCATGGTCCTGGCTCCTGGCACCTCCCAAATTTGGGGCCCATCATTCCATGGCAGTTAAGTGAAAGCAGTGGGAGCAAGGAGGGAAGGGCAGTATTCCCAATCCCCATGCCTTTTCTCTCCCTGCCTTCCCTTCACCTGTTTCATGTGGGAGCTGGACTCACCCCCTTCCATGAGCCTCTCCTAGGGAGAAGCATCCTGCTCCAGCTGCTGGCTCCAGAACAGCCGGGAGGAGTGGGATGGGGATGGTTTTGATGGATGCCTTCTCTTTCTCCATCCCTGAACAGCAGCATGAGATGATGGATGGATGGATGGATGGATGGATGGATGGATGGATGGATGGATGGATGGATGGATGGAGGGATGGACGGACAGATGGATGGATGGACGACAACGTGTGCTTCCAGCCCCAGCCATCCAGGACCCTTCTCCTGGACATTGTCCCAGCCTTCCCCCACAGGAAAAAGGGCAGAACTGGTTTTGGCTTCATGAGTCCTCAGGAACGGGGTTTCAATAAGTTAAACTCGAACAAAAAAATGCATTTTGGAAAGAAATCATCTTTAAGTTGCTCCAGTGGGCCCAGAGGGAGCAGTGGCCATTGGCACCTGGGTACCTGTCCAGGAATCCGGGGCAGAGGAGGGTCAGCATGGGCAGGGCAGAGCAGCAGGAGGTTCTGGAGAGGTTTGGATCCCCCTTCTCCCCTTCCCACCCCCCCATTTCGGTTTGGTTTTGCAGTGGGACCTGCAGGTGGCTGTGCCCTGCGACCAATTGGGAAATGGAACTCGATTTTAAGTTAATTAAAACTGCCCTCTGTGTGCTAATCTTCTTGTCAGGTTTTAATTAAGCGCTGATAAAGACTCAGCATGGAGGGGGATTCCTGCCCCCATCTCCTGCGACCCAGGGAGCCTGGAAGGGCTGTTGGAGTCATGTCAGGGTGACCCCAGGTCCCAGCTGGTGCTGTTACCCTCCCAAAAAAGGGTGGAATTTGACCATTTTCTTCCCTTTCTCCCCCAGTCCCCAGCAGATTCCCAGCTCTCCTCCCAGGATGGGTCATGCTCCCGGCAATGGCTGATTTACTGCTCGTGAGCCAGAAAATTCCGGATAAATGTCAGCTCAGGGTAATCACCATTCCTTGCTGCACAGCCAGACTGGGCTGGGAACATCAGGAGTGGGACTGGGGCTCTCCATGAATTCCTCTATCCCTGTGTGTGTGTCCTCTCTTTCTGCAGGAGGTGGGGTAGGAGGAGAAACCACACAGAAGGACTCTCAAGGTGCTCAGGGCAGTGAAATCCCAGAATCCCAGAATCACTGAGGTTGGAAAAGCCCTCCAAGGTCATTCAGTCCAACCTGTGCCTGATCCCCACCTTGTCACCAGCCCAGAGCACTGAGTGCCACATCCAGGCCTTCCTTGGACACCTCCAGGGATGGGGACTCCAAACCTCCCTGGGCAGCCCCTGCCAAGGCCTGACCACCCTTTCCATGGAGAAAATCCACACTTCCCAACACCCAGCAGTCCCTGAAGTGAAGGATCTTTACTCTCCTTGTTATTTCAGGAGAACAGGTTGGATCTCAGTGTTTCCCAGCACGCAGGTGCCTCTCTCATCCCTTTTTCCAATGGCATTTTGCAGCCGTTATCCCGACCATTGAACATCCATTGATAGAATTTGCCAAATAATTCCGTGCTATAAACTCCTGTAGATATTTCCATGGTGGCATTGACATTTCCCTCTGGAATGACAAAGAAAGAATCTTTTCCCGCTAAAAGCTGTTCCATTCCACCTCTGCTGAGCCCGTTTTTGGCTGTTTTTTACGCAGCAGATTTCCCATTCCACACTTGAGTCCCATGTAAGCCCTTCCTTGTATTTTTAAGGTCCCCAGCCAAAATTAAGACATTTCCCATTTTAACTTCCAGCACCTTGTAATGCCTTTAAACCATTACAGATATTCCTTGGAATATCTCAGGGCCAACCCCAGAGCACAAATGGAATTAAAAGTCGCTCGTGCAGAGCCCGAGCCAGGAATTGCTGGGTCAAAGTGTTCCTTGTCCCTCAGGTTTTAGGGATCAGCGCAGGTCCAGCACCTGCATTTAGGATCAGGGAGTTATGGAGTGGCGCTGCTTTTAAAATGGCTTGTGACTGTTCCCAACTCGGGGTGTCCCCGCTGGGGATTCCTGTGCCTGCTCCCCAGGATTACGCAGGCGGGGATTTATGGAATTGTCTTTCCATTGTGCTCCATTTCCAGCTCCCAGCATCCGACTTCCCCAGTCCCGAACAGGACTTGTCAATCTCCCAGAGTTTGTTTTGGAGCTAATGGATTTCGGAAGGTTCCCATCAATCTGTCCTGCTCCTCAGCACTCCTGGGAATGCTCTTGGCTCTGCTGGCCAGCACAGCTCTGAGAGGTGGTTTCTCCATCCCAGTCACCAAGATTTATTTTGTGCAGGCATTTTCATATGCTGGGGAAAGAAAAGGAGGAAAAGCCGCCTGGAATCAATTGTCAGCACAATGGAAGTTGGCATGGCCAGGCTGGGGAGCAAGGGGGGACAGTGGGTTATTTCCCACAAATTGCTGTGGGGACAAACACAGGGACTTAGTGCCAAATCGGATGAATAGGGGAGCTGGAAAAGAAATTAAGGGAAAAAAAATCCCTGGAAAAGTCAAAACCTTTTGTCATAGTATCTTCTGTAGTGAATTTGTTTTTGTTTTGAAGGGACACTGAGAAATCTGCCAGGGCTTGAGTGGAGATTATAAGAGGCAACCCAAGCTCTCCTCAGGGCTGGATGTGGAGCTCGGGCTCATGGACACAAGTCCTTCCTCCCTTTTCCCTCTTGGCTGCAGGACCCCAGGATAAAGCCTGTGGTGGGGAGCTCGTCCCTGGCTCTGTGGTGGGGATGTGGTAGAGCTGCCCCACCGCCGCTCCCTGCTCCCAATCCAGCCTTATCTGCCTGCCTCCTGCCCTTGCCCACTGTGTTTATTCCCACCATAAACTTCTCCAAAAGTGGCTCTGGCTCTCCTTGCATTTGTTTGGAAGGCCTGTCCCCACTCCTGGCTTAWCTCTGGGTGCAATGATAACAACAACCACCAACCCTCTTTGCTTACAGCACCGGCTCCTTTCAATGTTTCCGTAATCTAAACTAGCCTCTGTCTCCTCTTCCTTCCTCTGGAGAAGCTCCCCGGCTGGGAATGCTGGTGGCCAGGGTTGTGCCTGCACTTGGATCCATCTTCTGCAGCTCCCATGGAACCGAGGGAAATATCTGATGCCAAGTTTCTGGGAGATTCCCATCCAAATACAGTGGATGTGGCAGAAAGAATTCCTCCATCCTTGGTTTGAGGTAACTCTTAATACCAGGAGCGGGGCCTGCCCTGGGAAGGAGGCACCAGGATCTTCCCAGCATGGTACAGGGGCTGCGTGTTCCCATCCCAGCAGTCTCCAGCCTTGGAAATCCAGGCAAGGCACAATCTGGGAGCAAAGTCTGCCTCCCACCCACTGGGAACCCTCCATCTTCCCCCTGGAACATCCCTGGAGCATCCCTGAAGCAGAGGGGCAGCACCAACCTCTGCTCTGTGTGACCAGGGACAGGACCCAGGGAACGGCTGGAGCTGTGCCAGGGGAGGGTCAGGCTGGAGATCAGGAAAGGTTCTTCCCCCAGAGGGTGTCGGGCACTGAAAGGGCTCCTCATGGAATGGTCACAGCCCCGAGGCTGCCAGAGCTCCAGGAGTGTTTGGACACTGCTCCCAGGGATGCACAGGGTGGGATTGCTGGGGTGTCTGTGTAGGGCCAGGAGCTGAACTCTGATCCTTGTGGATCCCTTCCAGCTCTGGAGATTCTGGCATTCCATGATTGTATGATCCCCTGCTCATCTGCCTCCATCCCTGTCCAGCACCTGCACCAACGGGGTCTTTGTGCTGCTCCCCATGGCTGTGATTGTGCCAGGCAAACATTCTGGGGGATGGGGACACAGGTGTGGCAGGGGGATGGGGACACAGGTGTGGCAGGTGGATGGGGGCACATGGGACAGGTGGATGGGGACACATGACAGGTGGATGTGGACACACGTGTGGCAGGTAGATGAGGACGTGTGACAGGTGGATGTGGATGGGAACATTCATGTGGCATGTAAATGGGGACATATGTGTGACAGGTGGACGTGGACATGCGTGTGACAGGTGGATGGGGACACACGTGTGACAGGTGGATGGGGACACACGTGTGACAGGTGGATGGGGACGTGTGACAGGTGGATGGGGACACACGTGTGGCCGGTGTCTGGGGACACACGTGTGGCCGTGCTTGTGCCTGGCACTGGGGCTGCCCCTGGCGCTGTCCTTCCTGCCGGGGTTGCATTCCCTGCCCTCCTGCTGCATTCCGGGGGGGTATTTCCCCCTTTTCCCTTCCCCCCCAGAAGGGGGTGTCCCTCCTTAGCATGGGCACGGAGCACACGGTGCCACTTGGCTGTCACCTCGTCCCCAGCAGGGACGCGAGCGCTGGCAGGCACTGAAGGTCAGCAGAAGGACATCTCAATTATTCTGTGTCATCTGCGAGGAGCTCGGCGCTTGTCAGAGTCCCAGCGGAGAGCAGTGAAACAGTAACTTGGCTGCAGGAAAAAAGGGAGTGGGAAAAAACATCGGAGAGGAAAGAGGGGGAAAAAAAAGCCGGCTGCACAGAAGCTCAGGTCAGCGGGATTGACAGCTGCTGGGAGATATCTCCATTCCCTGTGCCGAAAATAACACCTCCATGGGCTCCAGAGCTGCGTTCCCAATTAGAGATTGGGCACTGAACGGGGGGGAGGAAAAAATTCTCCATGAGAATTTCAGAGGAGGGGGAGGAAATGGAAAACAGGCTTGGGAAGGAAGCCTGGCTCGCTGCTTCCAGGAACCTGATTTCCTCAGGATTGTCCTGGGGGTTTCTGCTTCTCATGGCTCTTATCATCACCGCCCGTTTGGAAGCCCTGGGAAATGGGAGGCAGCAGCTGGTGAAATAACTCTGGGCAAGAGGAGCAGGGGGAGCCAGGCCCTCATTTCGGGATATTTTTACAGATCTATTCCTATATATAGGATATACATTCCTCTATATCCCAGTATTTACCACCAGACCTGGTCATGCCTTACCCTCTGGACCAAGGGGAGGTCCCCCGTCTCCCTCTCTTGTTCCCAGCCTGGGGATTCAAACCTGTCTCTTCCTTGTGGTTCATCAGTGCAAGAGGGATGGGAAAGTGTTTCCAGATGGAAAAGCCCCTGGAAGCTCCATATCCTGGATCACCAGGAGCTGAGTGGGCTGACCTGGCTGGGAGCATCCGGATGTCTGGGGACCTTCCTGCAGGTGCTGCTGCTATAAATTAATTAATGAGTTAATAAATGGCACCGGCCTTGGTCAGCCAGGGGCCATGGGTACTGCCAGGAGCCTGGGGCAGGAGGAGAGGCTGTGCTGGAGCCAGCCAGGAGGCACCAGCTGCGGAATTCCTGGATGCTGCTCTGAGCAGCCCTGGCTGGAGTTTCACACCTGTTCTGAAAGTGAGGTCAGGACTTTAAAACCCACTGAAACCCCCAAATCACGGAAAACCACAATGTCCCTGGCAGTCCAGGTGTGTGGGAGATGGATCTGTTCACATTCCAGGGAAAGCTCCTGCTGGCACTTCCCCTGGCGCCGGTGGCTCTTCCAGCCCGGGGCCGGTGCTGGCTGGGCAGTGCTGCCACGGAGCAGCCCTTGCTGCCAGTTCTTCCCTCTCCAGGCTCAGGACACGCTTCCCGTGATCCCCTTTTTGCTGGGAATAGGCCCTCAGAGAAGGAGCAGGTGGCTCAGGCTGGGATGAGTGGTGCTTTGGGAGTGTCCATGGGCCGGGGTTTGGATGGGACGGGAAGGTCCTGGCAGCCAAATTCATCGGGGCTTTTCTCTCCTGCACCACACCTGACCCCACGTGGATTTCCATCTGGGATTGCAGCAGGAGCCAGAAGCCATCCTCTCCTTGGGATGGTGTCTGTTGGAGAGAGGAATAAAGCCAAGGGCTCACCTGCTTTGGAAGGAGGCTCTGCTCCCTCTCCCCATCCCAGACCTGGAGTCGGGCTCACACGTCGTAAAGTGTCCCTGCCGTGGCACTGCTGCCCTGGAACACGGAGCTGTTTTATGTGCCGAGAACCAGGAATGTCTGCACGGAGCCGCAGCCACGGCAGGAGCAGCTGCGGGGATTTCACCTTTGGATCCTGGCAGTTTGTAGGAGCGAGGCAGGAGGCCGAGGAATTGCAAACACATTCAGCCCCAAGGTGCTGGCAGCTCCTGCCTGGCTCCGAGCTGGTTAAGTGCTCTTTTATTGGGCTTCCCTTCCCTACAGGCACAGAGCAGGAGGCCCTAGAGGGTCAGGTGGCCTTCCCCATCCTGTCCCTTACCCCACTGGGATTTTCCGAGCACTTTGGGATGGTGGGAAGGGAGTCACCGCTGGTGGCTGGTGTCCCCTCGGTTCTGAACACARACTGTCCATGGCAAAGGAATGGCAGCAAAGCCGGGGCTGCAGCCTCAGGTCTGATTTTTCCAGGACTGGGAAGAGCTGCCTGTTTTCAGGGCTCCCAGGGTGCTGCCCCGGGGGAGGTGGAGCAGAGCCCGCCTGGAGAGCACGGAGCGGGAGAGCAGGGAACGGCAGGATGGCGAGACACGAGCACCTGGAAAGAATTAACACTTCCCCTCAGCAAGGGCTTGGAAGGGGGAAGAACAAAGCAGGCGAGGGAAAACCAGGGCAGAACAAAATGGTGCTGGTGGGAAAAGGCATTCCAGCTTCTCGGCAAGGGGGAAGGAATGGCTGAGCAGGGCTGCTGGGCTGGGGGGAGCTGCTCCCTGCCAGAGGCTCAGCCTGGCCCTCGCTGTCTCTTCACTTCTGCCTCTGCGTCTTTCCTCCTCTCTGTCCTTCCTTCCATTCCCGACTTTATCCCATCCCTCTTCTCCATTCTCTCTGAATTTTTCCATACATCCTTCTCACGCCCTCTTCCCTCTTTTCTGCAGAACAGTGTTTATTCCTGTACCCAAAGCCCATTCCCACTTTCCCGGCAGCCTGGTTGTCCTCTCTCCAGGATGGTACCTCAGTGCTGATCCTCACCCGCGAGGTGCAGGAATGGGGGTAAGCAGAGTCTGATGCATTTAGGGAAATTAATAAACATTCTGGAAATTCCCACTGATTTGAATTTGACCCCTTTTCGGAAGGATATCCTGCCTGTGTCCTCCACTGGGATGAGGACTCGTCCCCTCTGGGACGTGAGGCTTCCCGAAGGTTTTGTTTGGAATAACTATTGCTGATCCTCCTGCCCGGCTGCTCTTCACACTCCACCCGCTCTGATCGCACCAATTACTCCAACAAAAGACAAAAATTTGCATTTCCAAGGGAGTCTCCCTCCTCCTCCCAGTGCGCTGTGCCCTCAGCAGGGATGTCCTTCACCCCATCGGGGTCAATGAGCCATGAGTGGGACTCATGTGACAGTCCCGACACACTTCCCAGAGGGATTTCTTTCCTAATGACATTCAAGCCGCTCATTGCTCCTGGGCTGTCCCGGGGTTTGGCTGAGTGTGCCTCCGGCTCCGTTATTGCGCAGGATCCCTGGAGCAGGGGCTGGGAATCTGCACACGGGGAGGGGCTGCAGGTGGGGTGAACCTCTCTGAGCCCCCCTCAGCTGCAAACCCCAAATCTTTGGGCAGCCCAGGAGAGTCTATTTTACCCTTTTTTTTTTGCCATTTTCAGCTCATCTTGTTGGGATTTTTGGCCTTCCTGAAAGCAGGAATGAGATGAGGTCTCCAACGAGCTTCTGCTCTATGTTTCCACCCAATTTTCTTGGCCTGAGGGGCTGGACGAGTTTGGAGAAGCATTCCAGCCTCTGAGTGATCTCTCCAAAGCTGCGCTGGTGACAGAAAGGATCGACAGAACTCCTCCACTCCATCTCCCCGAAATTCCCAACTTCCTGAGTTTCTCCCAGCCCCGCTCCAGCCCCGCTCGGCCCTGAGGTAATGGGGCAGCAGTAAAACGTTAGGAGGTACAAATGAACTGCCGGGGATTAAAGCCCCAGCACAGCCTCCTGCGAGGCTGTAAAAGCATCCTGTTTGCAAACAGCTCTGGGGCTGCATCCCGCATTCCTGGGCATTTGCCTTCTCCTGGTTTTTTCATTCACAGGGAGGAATTGCAGCTGGAGCAGCTCACCAGGTCCCGTTCTTCCATCYCCCCTGGGGCACGAGGAGTGCTGGCTCATTCAGCACCTTCCCAAGCATTTTGCCTTTCCCTACACTTTCCCAAGGCGTTTTTCTAAAACTGCTTTCATTCCAGCCTGTCCGTGTCTTTTCCTGGATGACTGGGAGATGTGTGCCAGGTGAGTTGTGCCCTTTGGGGATGAGTCAGATCCAACCTCACAGGCAAACAGGGCTCCTCTGAGCTCATTTGATGCCCCATGGGGTTCTCCCACTGCATCCAGCCTTTCGGAAGGAAAATTCAAGCCCTTTTCTTTGGACTACAGAGCTAAGCAACCCAAATGACCCTGTGAATTTCCAGCAGTCCCGAGTGGTGAAGTTCAGAGTTTGGAGGCTGAGTTCATGTAGGATAATCTGTGCAGAGAGGGGCTGAGCAGCTCCTGGCAGGAGAAGTGGGAAGTGGTTGGAATTGGGAAGTGGTTGGGACTGGGATGCACTGGGGCAGTTGTGATCATTTACAGAGGTGTTTCTTCCGGCCCATACCGCTTGGCACCGAGGCTTTTTTGGGAGAGCTCAGGCAGCTCATCCCAGCTATTGCAGAGATCTTTGAAGATTAGTCTGGATAACTTTGAAAGATCTCCCTTCCCCTGGGATTTCTGGGATTCCTGGCTCTGCCTGGAGCAGAACAAAGGCTGCTCTCCCCACACCTCCCCGTCTGAGGTGGGAACAGGGATTGGCTCTTGGACGTGTCCTCCCAAAGGAGAACAAAGCAAAGGCTCCCAGCCTGGATCAGCTGAGCTGAGCTGAGCTGCAGAGCCAGGCCTGAGCCAGAGCGAGTGTTTTCCAAGCAGCTTGGAAAAACCAGAGGCTTCGTTCCTACCTACTGTCAGCAAACCCTTCTGCTTGGATGGGATCCCTCCAGCTGCCCCTGTGCTGCCTCTGCACGCTGGGTGGGCTGAATCCTTTTCCCAGAGAAAGCAGGAATGGGATGGGCAGAAAACCAGGGAAGTGGGAGATTATTCCACACACCCAGTCGTAGCTGAGCACCCGCCCCTCCCTGAGCTTCATGCAGTATCTGCTCCTTGGCTTCCGTCTCCACCTGTCTGATCCATGTGGGATGATGGGAGGAGGCTCCACTGACATGGAATGTGGGAAGAAGGGCTGTTCTCTCCCTGGAGAGCTGCACGGGATGAGGTGCCCGTGCACCTGCAGCCACCACAGTGATAAGGGAGTGTTGATATCTCCAGGACTCCCTCATTCCAAGGAAAATGGGGCTTTTCATTCCAGCCTGTTAAAGTGTTTTCCAGAGCTCTCACAAACGTAACCTGGGAGTGCTGCCTGTATCCAGCTACTTCCCAGGAACCTCCAGAGCCATCCCATCATCCTGGTGCCCACTTGAACCGAGGAGAGGTTTGTGAGGCAGGAATTCCCTGCATTAAAGCAGACATTGATCCTCTCTGAGGTGGCTGTTCTGCTCCAGCCGCTCTCAGCCCAAATTTCTCCATCTCCGGCAGCTTCAGTTCCCTGTTCCTGGGCACTTGGAGCACCACAGGGTCATGCGAGGGGTGGGCACTGCCCTGCAATGGCTTTCACAGAGCAGGTACCCAAAATGTCACCTGGGGGTGACATTTTCCAGGGCTCCCAGGGTGTCATGGGCCTCTTCTCCCTCACTTCACCTGAGTCTGGGGGAGTTGGTGACACAATTCCTTCCCACCCACCACTAGCACGGAGATAAGAGCCTGGGACTTGGAATGTCACCTCCCAGGAGGAGGGGACACCGGGATCCCTCACAGAGCTGTGCAGGCACTCCAGAGGGGAGGCCAAGCTGCCCTGTGAGCGTGGGCTGAGGTCAGGGGCTGCCAGGGTGGCTCGGGCATCACTGCACCTGGGGGAGATCGGCATTCCAGGAGCTCAGGGAATCCAGGGGTGCTCCTGCAGGAGGAAGGCACCAGGAAGGGGGACTGGGGCTGGATGAGCCACATCCAGAAGCTCTGGAGGTGCTGAAGCCCATCCTGTGTCTCACCGATGATATTACTTGGGAGCACAAGAGACTCCTGTGCAAAGTGAATTCCCAGGACACTGCTGCAGCTTCTCTCCAGAGGCATCAGGATTTATTCCAACCAGGACATACCTTTGGTTTTCCTGGACTTTGTGGCTTGCATCAGGCAGAGACCATCAGTCTCCCACTTGGCTGTTCTGCATCCCATTCCCTCCCCATTCCTTGCTGGTAGAGCAAGACCCTCCAGCCTCTGCTTATCCCAAGAGCTCCCATCCCGAGTGGAATTCTAGGGCTCTGTGTGCTTGTGGGCACATCCAGGGAGTGCTCCCATCCATCTGCTCAACTCCTTGGGAAAAGCCGTGGCAGCCAAACAATGGGTGAGTACAAAAGCACATGTGGAGGCTTGGCAGGGAGCACTCCCTGACTCCCAGCATCCAGGCGGCCGCTCCGCGCTCCCATCCCTGCCTCTCCGGCTGTAATTAGCGCGGGCTGAGCTCTGGGAACGCGCTGGAACAGCAGTGATGAACAAAACAGCAGCTCCAGATGAGCCAGAGCATCTGAGGGGGTTTGGATGGAAAAGTGGGAGGGCCTGYGCTCTCCGGCCGGGTCCGGGTGCCTGCTCTGGATAATGAGCACCTYGCTCCCGGGAGCTGCCGGCACCAATTCCCAGTGCAGGAGCACATTCCTGAAAGCGTCCCTGCTCCGAGTGGTATTTAGCTCATGCTCTGATGCTGGATCAGGGGTCTGGAAAGGCTCTGTCCTTGGGCTCTGTCCAAGGCTGTTCTCACATCCCTCCAGCGATGCTGCTCCTGCCTGGAGGAGCCGACCTGCTGGAGAGGTGACCCAGGGCTCCTGTTAAATTTTCCTCTGCTCAGTGTCCTCCAGGTGCCCCCAGCCAGAGCATTCCAGCCTGCTCTGGTGGCTGGAGACCCATATTCCTTTCCTCCTTCCCCACCTCCCAGATCCGTGCAGACCACGGGTCTGTTGTCTGTCCAGTCGTAGCCAGGACTTTGTTATGCTGGAATTGTTTTGTTCCTTTTGATCTTTCTGGAGAATTCAGCCAAGCGGCCTCCACCTGTTGCGGTGCCCGAAGGATGAACGGAGGGGCCCCAGCATTGTGTCCAGGGGATGGACAGAGGGTTCCTGTCACTGTGTCCAGGGGATGGACAGAGGGTTCCTGTCACTGTGTCTAGGGGATGGACAGAGGGTTCCTGTCACTGTGTCCAGGGGATGGACAGTGGGTTCCTGTCACTGTGTCCAGGGCATGGACAGAGGGTTCCTGTCACTGTGTCCAGGGGATGGACGGAGGGTTCCTGTCACTGTGTCCAGGGGATGGACGGAGGGGCCCTGTCACTGTGTCCAGGGGATGGACAAAGGGGCCCTGTCATGACTCCCAGGTGATGGACAGAGGCCTCATCCCAGCACCAGGTGATGGATGGAGGGACTGAGGGGCTGGGAAGGGCTCTGCAGGCAGCGTCCCACAGCGTCCCTCGCCCTGTCCCCCAGTGAGATCAGGGCACTGATAATGGCTTTGTTTAGAAGGAAGAGCAGGAAGGGACGTGGAAGTCCAACACAACAGGAGCTGCCTCACCCAACGTCCCGAGGCCCTCAGCTGCCAAGAGTGGATGGAAATAAACTCTGCAGACAATGCAGGGCCCTATCTGGGAGCGGCAGGAGCCCGGCCAGGCCCCGGTGTCCCCGCAGGATCTGATAGGGCTCGGGGCTGGCGGGACGGGCRCTCCGGCCATTGTTCGGTGCTCCGGCCGCTGCTGTTGGCCCAGGATCCACACGGAGAGAATCGCAGGAAATCAGAGCAGATCGTATCCGACCTTCAACTGCAGCACAGCTCAGGGCTGTGCTTTTCTCTCTGCTGTCCTTGGTGGCTCTTTTTGGACACAGTTCTCTCCCAAAATAGCCGTGAATGCGACCACTGCCGGACCGTTCATGGTCAGTGTGGCCGCATCCTCCCCCCTGCAGAGGCTGAAACCACTCAGTTTATAAAACACCAGCCTGGAACCTCCAGCAGAGCTGCAGCTCCTTTGCCCAGACTCAGCAGGGATSCCTCAGGCTCAGTGGGATCTGTAGGGTCTGTGCCCAGGGCAGTGGCATTGGGGTACCTTCCCCTCTCTGCAGCTGCAGAAGCTGGGTTTTACTTCCAGCTTTTCCACGGAGCAGCTGCTTGGCTCCAGGTAAGGCAGGCTTTGGTTCTGAGGCAGGGTAAGTCAGAATAAGTCCACGGATGTCCACAGCGGCCCAGCTGAACTGTGCCGTGGTGTGGGTGAGCAGGTTCATCCACTGCCTCCCACTCTGTATCCCAACAGCTTCGCTTCTCTCAAATATTGCCCCTAATTAATTTATCTGTAYCGATGCTCCTGGTAATACCATTATTTGTAGTACCTCAGTGCATCCCCCRGGAAGGGCAGAAGTCTTAATTAACATCCGTGAAGCTGCCTGAGATCGTGCCTGGAAAATGTGAGCTGGAGCAACTCCCTGTCCTACCAAGGTTGTTTTATTCCCTTTTCTTTTCCTTCCTTGCAGGCCCCTTCTTTTCCAGACAGCCCAGCCTGCGCCTGCCRTTCCCACGGTGCAGCCTGTGCCATCCCGACATTCCAGCCTGTCCCTGCCATCCCGGAGCAGCTGTGGAGCTGCTGGAATGGCCGCTCGGGACACGGGGCAGAGCAGCAGGCGGGGAGGGGCGAGGGCTGTGTCCGAGGTGCGGGAGGGTCACYTGGGGAAGCGCCACTCTCCGGTGGCTCTGGCCCCATGTGGCACAGCTGGACCTGGAGCACCACGGATGTGTCACAGCTCCGCATCACAGCCCCGCCTTGGGATCTCCTGCCAGGTGTGCAGTGACCTGGATCCTTCCTTTCTCCGTGTGGGAGCCTGTCTGGTGTCTGCCCTTGGGCTGAGCATCCCTGCAGGTTCTCCCCTTTTCCCTGGAGGACCCAGCCCTGGCTGTGACCCCTCCCTGGCGCACTCCTGCCAGGACAGCCGAGGGACAACCACCCAGCGACCCCGGAGCAGTGGCAGGATGATCCAGGGTCTCCCCAGCTCCGGAGGCCCCTGGTCTGTTGCTGGTTGCTGCTGAATCCTTCCAGCCAAATCTCCAAGGTCTTGGCTGAGCCGAGCTCCAACGCCAGCCAGATTTCTGATGCTTAGCAAAAATATTCATTAACGACTTAATCTGTGCACACACAGGGGAAGCTTTTAGGGAATTTGTTCGAGGGCTGTGAAAGAGGGATCTGGCCACTGCTTCCAGCTCTGCCTTGATCTGTGATCTCATGGATGAGGAATTCAGGAAAATGCTGCTCAGGGACATGGTCCAAAGCATCCCCCATGCTCACACCGTGTGCACTTCCCTGCCCTCRGCACTCACCGCTTGGCTGAGCATGTCCCTGTGCCAAACACTGCAGAATTGTCACCTGAGCCCTGCAGGCTGCAGAATTGTCACCTCAGCCCCTCAGGACACAGGGAGGGAACGATGCCGGCTGCTTTGGGAGGGAAGGTCTGAGGGCTGTGATCTCRCTCACAGCCTGGCCCAGGATATCTGGTTTGGGATGGAAAAGCTTCACACCAGGCTGTGCAGCGTCTGTAAAGTCCCGGGGGTGTCCCACCTTCTGTGACCTCTGGCATGGCCCATCCTGCTCCTCCGTGTCCTGCCAGGGCCACCAGGCCAACGAACCCCGAGTCTCGGCAGGGACAAGGAGGAGGCTGCTGGAGCACCATGAGAGCATCGCCTGTGTGCAAGGCAAGGGGACRCCAGGAGAGGGCTGGGAATGGGGACAGCCAGCACTGGGATCTGCAGGGATTTCTGGGGGGGGGTTGGTGCCTATGTCACCTCTGGAGTGAGGGTTCTGCTGGATGGTGCCTCCTCATCCCTGCCTACACCCTCAGGCACTCTGTGCAGGGTGGGGGGCTGCAGTCACCGTGGGAGTGGGAGGGTGACAGCGGGAGGGGCAGTGTGACACTGTCAGTAGGAGTGTGACACTGTCAGTGGGAAGGTGACACCGGGAGTGGGAGTGTGACACTGTCAGTGGGAGTGTGACACTGTCAGTGGGAGGGTGACACCACGAGGGGCCCCGGTGGCTCCTCCCTCCTGGCTGCCTGGGTGCTTTGGGGACTTGTGTGAACACGGAGAAGGGGTTGGAGCACCCTGCCCTGTGCTCAGAGGGGACATCGGCAGAGGAGGGACGTTCCCGTGGGACACGCCATCCATGGGGCTGCCACCCGGCTTTGCCAAGGCTGCGTCCTGCTCTCCCTGCTCCCTCCCCTCTGGCTGTTGAGTCTGACCCTAACCTGGTTCAGCTGATAACAGCCCCAGCACTGCTGCTCCTGCATCCAGAGAAATTCGTGGGATGCCAGATCATTTCCATGCACATCAGGAGCCCTCCAGCTGCTCCTGCACACGCTCCCTCCCTCTCTGTTCCCACCAGTGCCACGACTGCCTGGGCCAGGCACAGGAATAAGGGGGCAAATGGGGGCAGGATCCCACCCTGGGGTGCCCCCCTTCCCTCTGGAAGTGGGAGCTGGGGCTGGATGGACACGCGCGGATGGACGGACACACACACACAGCTTTTATAGGAGTTTCCAGCTCAGTCCGTGAATCCCTTTGGAAACGGTGTTCCTATATCACACAGGAACATCTGACCGTGTCCCAGGAAAGACTGGTGTGTCCCACGGGAGGCTGGTGTGTCCCAGGGAAGGTCGGTGTGATCCAGGGAAGGTTGGTGTGTCCCAGGAAAGATTGGTGCATCCCACGGGAGGCTGGTGTGTCCTAGGGAAGGTCGGTGTGATCCAGGGAAGGTTGGTGTGTCCCAGCTGAAGCCCCTGCCRCACCAGTGGCCCCGGATGGGGGTGKSTCCCAGGGACCACACTCTGGCAGGGCTGGAGCTGCRGCAGGGTCGGGGTTTCAGGGAGGTTTTATAGCAAAAATGTTGATGAGTAATAAAAAGGTGCTGCTGAGCCTTGTTGGGAGGAAAGAGGGGAGGGAGCAGAGGGGCTGAGGGAAAGAAAGGAGCCCAAGGAAGAAGGGAAAGGACGAAATGACCTTGGTGAGATTTTCTGGCCGTTCTCCAGGTCACAGGCTGATGCCAGAAAATCTCCAAGTCCCTTTTGGCTGGGAGCGCTCCCCGTTAGGTGAATCACACACGCGGTGCTGGAACGTTCCACGCTCCCAGTCACAGAGCTCGCAGTAATTAGGAAAACTGGAAGACCAAGGCAGGGGGAGAAGTATGAGTCACACATGGAAGCGGTGTTATTGGGCTGAGGAGAAGCAGCTTTGCAGAGTTCCTGAGGTAAAGGCGCTCCAGCCCCGGCTGCTCCCGGGAAAAGCCATCGGAGCTGCCCTCACCCTGCACTGGGAGAGCAGCAGCTCGGGGAGAGGCAGGGGACACCAGGATGTGTCACACAGGGAAGAGAAATTACACTTGGATGAGATGTGAGGGGATTGGGGGTGTTCACCAGGGAGACCTCAGAGCCCCTTCCGGTGCCTGAAGGGGCTCCAGAAGAGCTGGAGAGGGACTTGGGACAAGGAGTGACAGGACACAGGGAATGGCTTCCCACTGCCACAGGGCAGGAATAGATGGGATATTGGGAAGGAATTCTTCCCTGTGAGGGTGGGGAGGCCCTGGCACAGGGTGCTCAGAGGAGCTGTGGCTGCCCCTGGATCCCTGGAAGGGTCCAGGGCCAGGTTGGATGGGGCTTGGAGCASCCTGGGACAGTGGGAGGTGTCCCTGCGCATGGCAAAGGGTTGGAATGAGATGGTTTTCCGGCCCAACCCCTTCTGGGATTCCCAGTTCCAGGCAGGGCAGTCCGGCTGCTGCCACGGAGGCAATGCCAGGCTGGGAACCTCCTCCCACCCTCCAGCAGCAAAGGGCGGCCTCATTATCCCTCACTCATGTGGACAATGAGCCTGGATGCTGCTGGTTCCCGAGGACAGCCTGAGCCCCACACAGCCCCTGATGTGCAGGAGAGTTCCATAAATCACACAGTCTTCCAAAGAAATAACGGATGGAGTTTTCATCCCTTTCTTTGCATGACCCTTCTGCCGCTCTTCATCACCAACACAAAGGGTGTGTTAACCTGGGAGAAACCCGTGTTTATTTAAGGAACTCTCCTCCTAACTCATCCCATTTGGCTCAAGGAAAACCCTGTTCCAGCCAGGCCCTGGCTGTCCCGCCAGGGTCACGCTCCTGGAGCATCCCCGGTTGGACACGTCAGCATGGCTGATGGGTGAGTATCACRTCTTATCACATCTTATCACATTTTATCACATCTTACCACATCATATGACGTCATGTCCATGGCACGGCGTCACCAACCCCCAACCCAGCAGGTGCCATCATCTGGTGACGCAGGAGGGCAGAGCTGGGTTCCCTGTGCGGCCTCCCCAATTCCCTGCTCCCAGCAGGGAGATTCCCACCAGCTGAAGGATGTAGCTCCGTATTTAGCCCCTGTCCGGCGGCAGGAGGTTGCGGGGGCTGCCAGCGTCCAGGGGAGATTCCATTTGGGAATGCCGAAGGGCGGCTGCACATCGGGTGATGAAGGGGTGTGATGGACAACTCTGAACACAAAATCTTCCTGCAATTCTCCGGGACAGATTGTTACATCTCCCTGCCAAGAAATCAAACATTCCTGCTGGAGTCAGGCCTTTCACAGGAGCCCCCTCGGGGACATCAAGTGAGGCTAAGACAACAGGCCAGAGCTTTGCGAGCAAATCATGAGTCCCCGGTGTCCCTCCAGCTGGCAGGACCGTCATTGACCTCAGTGGCCTTGTCCTCCCTGAAGCAGCTCTGTCAATTTGGCCACAATCCACTTAATAATGGAGCTGGAATATAAAGATGTATCCAGGCCCGACCACAAAACAGCTGGAGACTGTAGGGTTTACTTAATCCTGGTAGAATAAACCAGGGAACTGGTGGGAGTCAGCTCGGATGTTGCTGGCGGGGTTCGGAGCAGGGCTGAGCAATAAAAGGGATCAAATGTGCGAGGCACCAACTGTCTGGAGCCCCGGTTGTTGTTGTTGTTGTTTTAACTAATTGAATTTTAGTGCTGCTGAAAGGATTGACAGCTCTGGGGAGCAGCAGCCAGGTACAGCCCCGGCACGAATCCCTCCTAATCCCAGTCTGCATCCAGACACCCGCAGCTCCTCCCATGAGGCCAAATTCAGCCCCTGACAGATGCAGCTGGGACTGGAGCTGAGGGGGCTGCATCCCTCCCAGACATCCCGGCAGACCCGTTCCTGGCTTCATGGGGATGCCGTAAGTGTCCCTGGGAGCAATTCCTTTGGATCTGGGCGGGGTGGGACAAGTGACCTGTGCCATCCCTGCCACAGGGACAGTCCTCGTGCCTGGGGAGGGGCAGGGACACTGAAGGTGTTGAGGGGAGTTGCTGCTCGTGGTGAGAAATCTGCTTTTATTCCTGGAATGGTTTGTGCTGGAAGGGACCTTAAAGCTCATCCCATTCCACTCCTGCCATGGGCAGGGACACCTTCCACTGTCCCAGGTTGCTCTAAGCCCCGTCCAGCCTGGCCCTGGACACTCCCACTTGTGGCCGATTCCCAGGATGCCTTTGCCAGAGGAGGGAGATGGGGCTGCCGGGGAGTTGGGGCTACTGTGGGGAGAGGAGAGGGGAGGGGAGGGGAGTRGCATCCCTAAAAGTGAGCGCCCCGGATCCTTCCCGGGGGGGACCAGGCAGGGACGTGGCTGCCCTCACGTGCTGGTGACTTCTGTCCCCGCCACGGGGTGGGGACGATTCTCACCAGGTTTGGGAAGTGCCGAAGGCTCAGACACATTGAGCAACATCTCACCACCGAAAATCCTGGTAAAAACCTGGCGGGAGCTGCCCTGCCCACGCCTCTGCCTCGGGGTGTGGACTGGGACCGGTCCCTGGGGCCGGTTTGGAAGGGTGTGAAGGCTGGGGTGGGCTGGGGTGGGCAGTGCCGGGGTGGGCAGTGCTGGAGTGGGCAGTGCTGGAGTGGGCAGTACAGGGTGGGCAGGACAGGGTGGGCAGTGCTGGAGTGGGCAGTGCGGGAGTGGGCAGGACAGGGTGGGCAGTGCCGGGGACCCCTCGCACAGCCGGGCAGGGCTGGGCTGTGGCACTGGGAGAACTGGGGCAGTGCTTGTCCCACCAAGGCCTTGGCAAGGCACGGAGGCGGCTCTTTCCCAGGGGAAAGCTCCTCGCAGGGGCACCTGGTCAGCCCCGCTCTATAAATAGCTGGGAAAAAGGCCGGCAGGAAGCGGTGGATTTTAGGCAGGGCCAGGGGAAGGGCTCGGTCTCAGCCCTGCCAAGTGTCGGTCCCATGGGACGGTGACTCGTCGGCGCGGAGGCCACGGAGGAGCTGTGCCCTCTGAGAGCACCCACGGGAGTTGCTCAGCAGATTTCCGAGGGATAAAAGGTGGGGATTTGGCCATTTTCAGCAGGCCGGGACCAGCCGGGTTATGTCATCCTGATGGGCACAGAACATAAATTCTACACGCAGGTCCCCTTGCTGGGATCTCTGTCACTCAGATCAGGTTTAATCCGTCTTAGGGGCCGAGCCGAGCCCTGCCTGGCTCTGCTATGTCAGCTCCTGCCCCCTGACCCGTGTCCTACAGGCATTTACGGGAGCTGYCTGCGGAGCTCAGATTTCCAGCCAGGGCGGCCCCGTTAATGCCAAGGTGTGCCCCATCCCGGGCCCGGCCAGGACGGACATAAAACCAAGGAAGGATTTCAAAAACCCGTGGCTTTGCTGCAGCCTTTTGTTTTTAAGTGATCCCAAAATCGCTGCCCAGCACAGCCCCGGGCTCTCCAGCCTTGCGGTTCAGCCTGTGGCTTGTCCCCAGCATGAGAAATGTCCCCAGCATGAGAAATGTCCCCGGCAGGGCTCGTCACAGCTCGTTTGGGAGCTGCCGGCCCGGGCTGGGGGCTCCGGCGGTGCCCTCGGAGCCGTCCCTGTCCTGCGTTAGAGATCTAAGCTCCCCCAGGGAGGGTAATGGACGGGAAATTAGAGATAAGTAGGTGGTTTGACAGGATTAGGGATAAGCAAAGGAAACTTAATTATGTGATAGCTGCTATCGGACAAGCGCCGCTCCGAAAGGGGATGTAAATGACCTAAAGAAAGCCCGACACCAGATCAAACAGGCGCACTCTGCAGATAACAGCCCAAAAACACGGGGTATAAATATTTATCACGAATGAATTCTCCAAACACTCCCTACTCACGATCCCATTAACAATAGATGGGATCGAGGATAATAAAGGCTTTCCACAAGCTTCTTTTCCTTTTCTTTTCCTGGGGCTTTTGTCCACGTGCAGCTGTGGGCGTGTGTGTGAGAGATAGGGATGTGCCCGAGGGGTCCGGGAGTCCCACGTCCCCTCCGGCCGCTCTGCCAGTGTCCCCGGAGCTCAGTCCGGGCTCCCTCCTCCGCCGCCTCTGCGGCTCCGGGAGCTCCGGGGAAGAGGAGAATTCACCCTGCTCTTGCTCAGGGGTCCCTGGTCGGCAAAGAGGGGGTGGTAGTTGGACCAGGGGACAGGCTGGAGCCCCAAATCCTGGATGATTCCTGCTGCTTCATCCCAGGAAAGAGGAGAACTGACCCCCACTGCTGCCCGGGGGTCATTGGTCAGCAAAGAGGGGATGGCGGACRTTCCAGGGAAGGGCTGGAGCCCCAAAACCTGGACAATTCCTGCTGCTTCTCTCTCCTGAGCAGGGGGTGGGAAATCAATGGACACTGGGCATGTTCTGATGGAGTCACTGGGAAACCTCTGCCCTTTTTGTGCCTGCAAAGCCCAGCGAGGATGGCAGGTGCCGGGTGCRGCTGTGACCTCAGCCCGAGCAGGGAGGGATCGCCCCGTGCAGGCCCCTGCCGCTCCCCCCTCCCCAAGCAGGGACAAGGGTCCCCCCGGCACAGCCACCCCTCTCCTCCCCTCAGCCACCCTTCCCAAATCATCCTGCTCCTCTTCCTGACTCATCCTGCTTGTTGTTATTTATTTCCCCAGAAGGAACACAAAACCTCCCGAACCTGGGCTGGCAAATTACCGAAGCCCAGGAAATGAAAACCCCAGGGCAGCATTAATTGGAAGGCTTTTTAATTAAAATCAGCTTGTTTCACAATCAAAGATAAAAGGAGGGAAGAAAGCTGAAAGGAAAAATAATAAAGCAATTCCCTGCCTGCCCCTCTGTGGCATTCACGAGGTGTGGGCTGAGCACCCTGTGTCACCCGCTCTGCTCTCAGCCTTCTTGATTTCCTTTTTTTCCAAAAATAGGGCCTTTTTGGTCTCTTCTTTCTTCCTGACTTCATCCTCAACTACTCCTCCTCTGCCTGTCCCTTGGCATCGGCCTCCCCCTTGTTCCCTGTCCCCGTCCCTTCAAGCACAGACCCGTCACAGAGCAGAGGGTTTCTCCCAGGGAAGGAATTTTCCTCTGGACTCTTTTGTTTTTGGGAATGAAATTCTGGCAGAGAGGTAGCATTGCCTAAAGATTTAACTGCTGTGCTGAAGCAGCATTTGATGAGGATAAATGAGGTTTCTCGCTAACGAAGGGGAATCTTTGTTTGTGGGGAAAGGCTGATGGCCCCGAGGCTGCTGAGGAAGAATCAGGTGGAGGAGTGAGAATGAAACCAGGAAATTCTTTAATCAAAATTTATGAATCAGCCAAAAAGCTGCTCTTTCTTAAGGCTGTCATTTTGGTCAAATGTCCATCTATTTATACATTTTTTTAATGATGGTCAGAGCTGAGCACAAACGCCCAGGAAGAACAAACAGCTGGCAGGAAAGGTGGGGGATTGATGGTAATGGAGACAGATGGGAGGCTTTGAAGTTTGGAAAACCAGTGAGGGAAGGTGAGGGATTTCCAGGAGAAATCAGTGCCTGTCCAGGCTGAGGACACCGAGTGGCAGAGAACAGCTTGAGAGGTGGAAGAGCCACCAGCTCCCCGTCCCTCAGCCACCCAGGCACTGGGCACATCCCTGCCTTCTCCAGCATGGAAAACCTTGGATAGGCATTGCTGGAAGTCAGGAGAGAGGGACATCCTCCAGCGAGACTGTCCTGAGAGCCTTGGGGCTCTCAGACCTCAAAACAACCACGTGAGGGTTCCTGGAATATTGGCGTTGGTGGAATACAGAACTCAGGGAACCCAAGTGGCCCAGAGCTCTCCTTTGATGCCCCTGGAGCAGGCCCAGGTCTCCGTGGGGGCTCCGGAGAACCGACGTGGGCGGTGGGAGAGCAGCAAAGCCTCATCTCGGGGCTGGGAGCTGGGATTCCGTATTAACTTCTGGGAAGTGCGGCTCTTCTCCACATCGGGAATGTTATTTATGTGCAGGGGATGGCGGCTGCTGATGAGAAACACATTGATTGAGGTTTCACAGCTACTGAGCACAGGAGATCCCTATCAGTCCCAAACCTTATCAATGTGTTCCTCATCATCAGCCGGCATCTCATTAACATAACGAGCTGTCTGCTCCCATTTGGGAGAGCGGCTCCTCCGTGCCTGCTGCCTGCACATCAGCCACACGCCAATTCCTCACTGGAACAGCCTCTCCGCAGGTCTGAATCCCGGGAAGGAGGGAGTAGTAAGACATCACTTGTTCCATAGTTGGTAGACCTCAGTAAATATGTTTCTAATCAGCAATTAGGACTTAATTAATGTGCTGAAAATATCATTTTCGATCTAAATGAAGCTTTTGAAGGAAATCTGAAAGGAGAGGTGGGAAGGTGCCACAGCTGATGTTTGGGTGACAGCTGAAATCCCACTGGTGGKTTTGGGAGAATCCTCACCCTGTGCTCAGGATGAATTATTGATCTCCTATCCAAGAGCTCCGGGAGGATGGGGCTGCCTGGGAATTGTTCAAACCCAGCCAGGCAGCCCCTGCACCCGCACTGGGTTTAAGGAATGAAGCTGGGACTGCCCTGGGAGCTCAGCCCTGCAGGACCCCAGGATGACCTTGTCCACCCCAAATCCCACTGTGCTCCATGTCCAGTGCAGGGGGTGGGTGTCAGCCACAAGCCTGGGAAAGTGGATTTATAGATTGATGGAATCACTCATGTTGGAAAAGATCTTTAAGATCATCAAGTTCCACCGTGACCCCAGCAGCACATGGTCATCACTAACCCGTGTCCTCCAGCGCCACATCCCTGGGGCTTTTGAACACTTCCAGGGCTGGTGATCCCACCACTGCCCTGGGCAGCCTGGTCCAAAGCTTTGCAACACTTTCTGCACAGAAAAGGTTCCCAAATCCAATCTAGACCTCCTCTGGTGCAGCTTGAGGCCACTCAAGCTGTTCCTCAGATGCTCCACATTAAAATCACCCCTGGGAGGTGTTTCAGTTCTCCAGAGGAATGTCAGAATTCCCGCTCCCATCGCTGCCTCCCCTCCAGCAGCAGGGTTTTGGTGGGCCTTGTTCCCATTTTTCCTTCCTGTGCTCAGCTCCCCTTTGCTCCCTCTTCCCTCTTTTCCTGCTGGCAGATGGATCCCAGCCACACCACCACAGGCCAGCCTGGCACTRCTGCCTTCCCGCAGGTGCCGGGATTCCAGCAGGTGTCGGGATTCCAGCTCTAATCCCAGCGCCGGCTGTTTGTCCTTTCATTTCTCAAGTGGTTCAAGGGAATCTTGGCTCAGCGGCCGGACCATTAATCCAGAGCAAACAACGGGCTCTGTACGTCCTTTCCAGCTAATCACCACTGATCCAGCTGACCTTTCCATCAATCCCAAATCCAGACATGGCGTTGCATTAAAGCCACCTCCGAGGGAAGGTGCCACAGGAGAGAAACACTCACAGCTTCCCTGGAATGAGGGCATCGGGCTGCCGGCTGTGCTGTGGGGTTGTTCATCCTGGCACCCTCATCCCAGGAATGCTGAGCTGGGGTTGTTCATCCTGGCACCCTCATCCCAGGAA
>RAHM01000020.1:1830895-1894455 GCA_003713295.1 Parotia lawesii | reverse complement strand
CCCACAGGGACCCCAACACCCTCCCAGCCCCAAGCACCCAGCCAGCCCCCAGCCCAGCAGGGCCGCAGGACCACCCTGCTCAGAGGGCACAGAGATGTGGGGACACAGGAGCTCCGGGAAGAGGGAGAGCGGCTGAGCTCACTGGGACAC
Source organism: Parotia lawesii (assembly GCA_003713295.1). Classification (NCBI taxonomy): domain Eukaryota; kingdom Metazoa; phylum Chordata; class Aves; order Passeriformes; family Paradisaeidae; genus Parotia; species Parotia lawesii. The sequence continues at coordinate 1,894,305 of RAHM01000020.1, read as the reverse complement.
GAGGCTTTGGTGTCCTTCCTGACCTGTCCCTGGATCTGCCAAGCCCAGCTCCAGCCCAGCAGCAGAGCCTGGGGCACACACAGGGACACTGAGGGTGAGGTCACCTCACCCAGCACTGGAGGATCCTGCTCGGGTCCCTCTTACCTAAGGACAAATCCCACCGAGCCCAGAAACCCCCAAAACTGAGCACAGGGGTCAGCCAGCAGAAGAGCTGTGCATCCTTCCTGGAGCAGAGCAGCTCCTCGCCTCATCCTGGGATGCTCCAGGTGGGCGTTCCCCCCTCTCCGACTCTCCTGCTGTCTCCCGGCCCCGGCAGAAAACCCAGGGACAGAACTGAGTGGATTGGAGCTGCCAGGACCTGTTTCCCGGCTGCTGGAGTGACCCCTTCTCCCTCTCGCCAAGCCCGTGTTGCTTCAGATCAAACAAAACGCTTTGCTCAAAATGAAACAAAATGTTTCAATTCCCTCTTGGGTCATTTCCAGCCGAAAAGCGGAGGAGCAGCGAGGAAGGAGCCTGATTAAAAGGTTCGGAGCTTAGCTTGCTGCTTTTTCCAGGGGGTTGTGTCTCTCTGAGGGGAGGGAGGCAGGAATTGGGGTCCCGGGGGTGTGGGAAGGGCCGAGCTCTGCCCAGCCCAGCCCCAGCCTGAGTCCCCCCGGGCATCTCCAGTCTCTGTGGGGTGTCCAGGGAATGCTGGTGCAGATGTCACCTTGGGGACACCTCTGCTGTGATGTTGGAGGGTGCCTGTCTGGGGGCAGTTTTGCTGTAAAATCCCCTAATTAAAGTTCCCCTGCCAGATGTCCTGACTGAGGAGGAAGAGGGAGAGGAAGGGCAATTAATGGGAGCGCAGCAGGGAGAGCAGTGAGTGAGTGCCACCCCAGCACAGGGCCCTGTCCCCCGCAGCCCCAGGGAATGTCCCAGCAGGTCTCAAGGCCATTCCTTCTCCTCCAGCACAGATCCCAGTATCCCTGCCCAGATCCCAGTATCCCCACCTGGCCCTCAGCCCAGGGGTGTGGTCTGGAGCCACAGAAGGAGCTGATGGTGCCGTGCCTCAGTTTCCCAGCAGTGAACTGGGGGTGAGGAGAGGTGACATCAGCAACAGAGTTGGTGTTTGGCAGAAAGCTGGATATGGGAATGTTCTCTGGGAATACCCTGATAGCTGGTGTTTTAACAGGACAATTCCCGAGCTATTTAGGTTGGAAATGGAAGCCTTGGGTTCAGCTGTTCCAATGTTCTCTGCTGGTGTCTCGTCCTTTTCAAGGCAAGAAACAGAAACCTGTGCTGAGTGTTCTATTTTCCAAACTATCTCAAGGTGGTTTCTGGTCCTGCTGTGGGATTAAAAATGAAACTGAAACCAAGAAAACTGGGAAATGTTGGAATTTCCCAGCAAAGAGAAACTCCATTTCTGACCCAACATCCCTCGCTGGTATCCAGGGAGCACCATTCCAGGCAGGAAAGGTGCTGAGCCCGGCAAGGAGGGGGATACCCAGCTGGAAATGCTCTGGGACAGACCAGAGTGTTTTCCCTGATCATTCCCCCATTTATGGCACTACATTTTGCACTGTGGAAAAATTCTGGGATTCAGGTGATGACGCCCAAGAACCACCCACTTGTGGTGCCTCTTTTGGGGCTGAGATGGGGTTTGGGAGGCTCTCCCCATTCCCACCCCCTCCCAGGCCTGGTGGGATCTGTGGGGCATCACCCACCACCCCCAGCACCTGCTCGGAGCCGGGCAGAGGCTCCGGAGCCGCCGGCACGCTTGGCACTGCCGAGGTTTTATGGAGATTTATGGTAAAATATTCCTGCGTCCTCGCTGCACGTTTATTTTTATTGATTTGCAAATGCAAAGCTTTGTTCTGCACGCGGGGCCTGCGCCTGCCGGGGTGGCAGGAGCTGCGCAGGGAGCAGCTTAATGGCTGCTTCCTCTTGGCCCCCACCCCCAGCACAAACCCTCCCCACCCTTCTCCCAGGCAGCTCAGCCTGGCTCCAGAGGAACGGGACACAGTCCCAGTCCCCAGCTTCCCTATCCCCATTCCCTGCATCCCCATTCCCTGCATCCCCTGCATTCCCCGCATCCCCATCTCCTACATTCCGACCCCCATTCCCTGCATTCCCTGAATCTCCATCCCCGACATTCCTACCCCCTGAACCCCCATCCTCTGAGCTGTCATCCCCATCCCCTGCAGTCCCATCCCCATTCCCTGCTTTCCCATCCCCATCCCCTGCAGCCCCATCCCCATTCCCTGCTTTCCCATCCCCATCTTCATCCCCTGCAGCCCCATCCCCATCCCCTGCCTTCCCATCCCCATCTCCTGCAGCCCCATCCCCATCCCCTGCCTTCCCATCCCCATCCCCTGCCTTCCCATCCCCATTCCCTGCCTTCCCATCCCATCCCCTGCAGCCCCATCCCCATTCCCTGCCTTCCCATCCCCATCCTTCCCATTCTTTGCCTCCTTATCTCCATCCCCTGCATCCCCAGCCCCATTCCCTGCATCCATCCCCAGTGCTGCCCCCCAAGCTCTGTCCCTCCCCAGCCTCTCCCAGCCCAGGACCTCTCTGTCCCCTCCTTCAGGGGGTTGAGGGCAGATGGAAAGGAGAGAGAGCAGAATTCCCTCCCTTTCCCTTCCCTTGCCTTGCTCCCAGCTCAGCCTCTTTCCGCCTGTCACTGTCATGGGGTGGATTTAAAGGAATGCAGGAACTGCCATTCAGCACAAGGCCTGGAATAAATCCGACTCTCTGCTTCCAATAGGTATTTCCATGGTGTTTGGGTTTTGTCTGGGGGACGTGGGGACCRTCCCAGGAAATACTGAGCACTGACRTGTTCCTAATAGAAAATAGCTCTGTCCTGCTCCAGGGTGTTTTCCAAACGGACAAGGAGCTGCAGGGACCTGTGGCACTGCTCTGCTGGGTGCTTAGAGATTGGAAATTAAAAAATGTCAATCCAGAATGAGGAATTCCCACTGTTCGGTGTTTTATCCACCCAGCAGCTCTGTTGCTCCCAGTGAAGCCCTTGCAGTGGCCGGAGCTGGCTGCACTTCCGCACATTCTGTGGAGAGGGATTGAGGGATGTCTGCCGAGGGGGAGCAGGGCAGCAGAGCCTTTCTGGCCCTGTGACGTCCATTAATTGTCACATCTTTGGGCCTCTCCCGGGGTGCTGGGGCCCCTCGCTCAGCACAGGTCACAGGAGAGTCCCAGTTCATCCCATGGGATGGAGCCTGGCAGCCCTCACTGGGCCGGAACAGGCAGACCCGGCTGGGCCAGGATTGCCAGTGACTTCTCCTTCCCCGGTATCCCAAATCCAGCCTTATCCTCCTGCTGCTCCCTGGGGCTCAACTCTCTCTGCAGCTCTCCTGATGGAGACCTTATCCTTTGGAGTGCCCGGACACGAGGGGCCGTGGGAGCAGCCTGTGGGAGAACCCGGAGACAACCAGTAACGGGATATTCCGAGGAACCGGAGCGGTTTATGGCCATTAATAACATCTGCAGCTCCTGAAGCTTGTCCAGTTCCACAGGAACAGCCAGACCCGGCTCTGCAGGGCTGAGCTGGGCTGGGGTGGCTGGGRGGACCCTCTCGCTCCCCTGGGAAATAAATGGGAGTGGCCAGGGATGCCCTGCAGGGACAAAGGCTCAGCCCCAGCTCTTCCTCACACGTCCCAGGGGAGGTCAYAGGGGTGGGTTTGCAGTCACAGGTCCCTGCTCAGCCCCTGGCTGCTCCTCACATGTCCCAGCGGAGGGCACAGGGGTGGCTTTGCAGTCGCAGTCACTGAAACCCATTCCCTGGGCTCGTGCTGCCGGAGCCCTCTCCATCGGCACACCCGGACCCGTCCCTGTGCACACCCCCCTCCCATCACCCCGGAGTCCCCGTGCCCTGGAGCGGCCCCGTGCAAACACTGCAGATCCTGTGTAAACACAGGGCCCAGATATTTTCCTCATTTATCCCTCGCCGACAGAAGAGCAGCCCCTTTCCCCAGGAAAAATAAACCGACACAATGGCGACGGCGAGTTCAGCAAGTGTTCCCTCAGATTTCCAGCATGTCCAGGGAGGTGGCTGTAAACAGACTGACAGCACAACGCCAACCTTGGAAATTCCTCACAGCCAGTTTCCTGTCTCAAATTCACACCAGCGCTTTTCCACCGGGGCCTTAAATTAATGCCCGGCTGGGGTGCGTAATTACCAGCTCCCTAATGGGCCAAAACATCCTGAAGGGCTGAAGTTTCCTTTTTGATTTGTGGCTCCGAGTCAGAGTTGTAATTACCAAATTGATTTTAAATGCAGGCTCCGCTGACAGACTATTGGCAAACGGCATCTCCAAGTCCTCAGCCATTCATAAAAAAAAAGAGGAAGMCCTTGATGGATATACCTTGATCTGCAGCTGCTGTTTATTTAATACAATTTATGGGCAATGGTTTTAGGTTTTATCAGGAGCTGCAGCTCTGGAATCGCTGCCTTGGCAGGAGAGGTTGAGCTGAAAAGTTGGGTCAGAGCCGTGAGCTGCCGGAATCGCTTTTTCACATGACGCCCCTTCTCCCTGGCTCCGATCCCCCCTCGCCCGCTCCCCTCCACAGCTGGGATGCTCCGTGTGGTGGGAGGGGGCTCTGGGGCTGCCCCACATCAGAGGAGAAGCTTCCAAACCCACAAGGCCCCAGAGGCCACAGTTTTCGGGTGCTGATGCAGCGCTGGCGGGCGGCCCAAACATCGCTCACCGCCGGCTCCCACCACTGCAGCCCCGGGAGCTGCTGAGCCATCCCACCCCTGTGCCTGGCACCCACAGCTTCCCACCGGGAGAGGGGCCAGCCTGTGCCTCCCCACAGCTCGGCTGCACTGAGGCCAGATGGGGCAGGGAAGCCTTGGTCCTTCCCTCCCCATCCCGCTCCTGGGTGCAGGTTCCCCCTGGATCTCCACTGCCCCGACCTCCCGAGGAGGTTTCCTGGGATGATCTTCCCCCTCTGACGGGATTTGCCGCTCCAGTGCCTTCTCCATCTGCATGGTCCTAATCCACAGGCAGGAGGAACTGGAAGAAAGAGAAGCCCCGAGGTGGGACAGGAGGGAGGGGTAGGGCCAGCACAGCCCGTGGGGGTGCCCAGAGGAGGCAAAGGAGACTGATGTCCCCAAAGCATTGCTTTCACCTGCTCAGCTGAGCGAGGGAGGTGTCCAGCAGTGCAGGAGCTGCTGGGTTCCGTGGGAGAACTGGGAGCACAGCCCCAGCACCGGGAGCTTCCCAGCCCATGCTATTGAAAGTGGGGCTGGCACGGCCCTCTCCTCCCCTCCCTTCCAATATAAAAACTCCATCCATCCATCCATCCATCCATCCATCCATCCATCCATCCATCCATCCATCCATCCATCCGACTGCAAGGTCCCCAACCCTTTGGAACAGCTCATCAGCACCAGGGGCATTTGGATGGAGTCCATGAGAAGCATTAGCTCCCTCCACTTCGCACCGCTGTCCAAGGAAGTGGTATTTCCTGGGATCCTGACACATTTCTACCCCGGCTCCATTTTTTATTCCGAGACTCCAGTTTCCCACCTGCACAAGGGCTGACAGAGTTTATCTCACCCTCAGTCAGCACTGGGAGCTGCTGATTAAAGCAGAAAATATGATGGGTCTTAAACTTTCAGGTGCATCCCAGCTCTTGTCTGCTCCTCCYTCTCTTGTGCCGGGAGATGGATGGCTCTGACTGATCCCGCCGGCCAGAGAGATTCCGGATCCCAGGGTCATTCCCGGGGCAGAACTGAGCATTGGAGCCCGAGGAAGGGGATATTCAGTGGGGGATGAGCTGCCCCCAGAACTGAGGGAGACCAGTGGGAAGGAGTGAAGGGATAACAGGACAGTGATGGCACTTTGGGAGCAGAGGGAGGATGAGGGTGGGAGGGGGATGTCCGGAGTGTGCAGTGCTCCCCGGGCAGGAGGAGCTCAGGGACAGGGAATGACCAGGAATCCCAGAGGAAGAGGGAGGGCAGTCAGGGAATGGGCAGCTGAGGCAAAATGAGGTGGTACCCAGGTGACATCTTGGAAGTCTGGGCCCTGTTCTAGGCCCTGTCCTGACCTTTCTGTGCCCTGGGACGTCCCTGCAGGTGTCCCCAGGAGGGCATTCCTGCCGGAATCCCTACAGCAGGCAGGGCACTGGGGAGGGAGAGGGGTCCCTGGAGTCAGAAAGGCCCTGAGGAAGGTATGGGAGAGGCTGGCTGAGAGCAGAGTTTGGCTGCCTCCACGGAAAAATACCTGGTCTGTTTTGTTTCCTAGATATGTGATGAAGGATAAGGATTTAGGGGAGAGGGAGGGAGAGCTGCAGTTAATCCACTGATTAACCTGAGAAGAGATAGGCCAGGGCTCAGCCAAGGCAGAAGAGCAGGAGAGGGAAATCAGAACCCCAACCCGAGAGCAGCAGGACACAGGGACAGCTCAGCCCTGGCCAGGTGTGGATGCAGAGCCGGAGACCACGGAGCAGCCAAAGGGCAAGGTCGGGAATGCCATGGGAAGGTGAAGGAGCTGGAGAAACAGGAGAGAGACATGAGATAAAAAGGGGAATGTTCTRCCTGCTGTGCTGGCGTGGTTGGATGACCCCCGGCCACAGGGATCCAAACCTTCCTGTGAGGATGCCAAACCTTCCCATGAGGATTCCAGGCTGGGTGACACCTGTGGGATTGCTGGTCTCAGCAATAGGGCAAACCTCAGCTCCACAACTACGTCTGATTTGGGATGGATTTGGAACAAGATCTGACCTTTGAGGGAGGGGTGTGAGACTGAGCTTGTTGGGTGCATCCTGCCAAAATCCACCTTTTCCTCAGCTGTCGGGACAGATCTATTTGCATCCCTGCAAAACATCAGTGGTGGCCGTGACCTCCCACCCAGGTGTTGTGTCTTGTGTTCTTAAATAGAACCTTGGAATCACAGAATTGCTCTCAGACTCTTCCCCCCGCACTGCCAAACCCATCACAAATGTCCCCAAGTGCCACATCCACATGGCTTTGAAACCCTTCCAGGGATGGGGACTCACCACTGCCCTGGGCAACCTGTTCCAATGCCTGACCACCCCTTCCATGAAGAAATTTTCCCAATATCCAACCTGAACCTCTCCTGGAGCAACTTGAGGCCATTTCCTCATGTCCTTTCCCTGAGGAAACCTGTATTTGGACAACAAAAAGAGAACCTGTAAAGAACCCCCCTAAATCAACTCCTCCTCCCCGTGTTTAAAGCTCTTGTCCCCCTCCTGTCACCTTGGTGGCCCCGAGTGCCAGCTGTGCCCACGTGCTGCCCTGGGGCTCCACGGGCTGCGGGTTTTCGAGGGATTCATCCATGTGCCTCTGTGTGGGAGCCGCTGGTGTCACCCGTGTGCTCCCCCACACGGTTCTGCTTTGGGAAGGGTCACTCCCGTGGATTTCCCACCGGGCGGAGCAGGAACCCGCTCCTCTCCCCCACGGCAGCGGGTCATGCTTTGCATTAGCCCAGCCCAATTACGACTTCAAAGTTCTCAGGTTCGGCCCCTCCCCGGCTCGGGGTGCGCGGGGCTGAAAGGGTCCTCAGTTTTTTGGGTCGCCGGGAAGGCGGGGAACCACTTCCCATCTGGAACCGTGTGGGATTTTTGCATTTGAGAGATTTAACCTGACTTTAATTTGAGGCGAAACGTCTGATATTTCTGATAGTAATACCATAGCGGGGGGGGCGGGGACCGAGGGCTCCCCCTCGCTCCAGCCGGTCCCTGTTAGCGATTCCTGGCATGCGGGAGCGGGCAGACAATCCTGGGAAGCCTAATCAGATCGGGAGCTGCGGAGCGGGGGCAGCGGGACCGGGTGTCTGCGAGAAACCCAATCGCTCCCAACTCATTTTCCCCCTGGCCTCCATCCATGCCGGGCCTCCCTCGAGCGGGATCGGGGTGGGCTCTGCTCCAGCCTCACAAAGCTCCCAACGCCTGCTTTGCCCTTTTTTCCAAATGCCAGGGAAGTGCCTTCCCGACCCGCTGTGTAAATCAGGAGCAAACGAGGCATTTGCCATTTATACCTCACTGAGTTCATTAAAAGGCGGCGGGGTTTGTGCTGTGCACATGATTTACCTCAGTGCTCTTGGAAAAATGCCGGGTCCGGACCTGGGATGCTTCCTTGGGTTTCCCAGGTGGGTTTTTTTAATCCAACATCAGGGCAAAAAGAGCTGGAAACTGCCTTTGGAGCCCCCCTGGCTGTTCCCAGCCCTGGGACCACCATGGTCCAGAGTGGAGCTGGGCTTCAGCCTCCCAAGGGTTAAACAACAGTAGCTGGGAAAATAATTGCAAAATGTGGAATTAAAGCTTCCCTGCTGCCCGGCCCCTTCTTTAAACTTCACTGATGTCTTTTAAGCAAATGTTACTTAGAGGAACATTCTATTATCGCAAATCAGATTTCCTGGCTGGGGCAGACATGGCCAATGAGGCAGGGATTTTGGGGCAGATCCCAAGATAAGGAGCAACCTTCCTCCCCCTCCGATGCTCCGCAGCAGGGTTTGGATGTCACAGGGATTAAGGAAGTCTTCTTTACACAGAGGGAATGGCTGGGGATGGAGATGTTTGGCCATCCCAGGGCGCAGGATACAGATGGAAAGAGGCCAGAAGTGACAGAGGGACCACAGTGATGGAGGAGGTGGGGACCAGACACTCGGAACAAAGGCTGGGATGGAGTTCCAGGAGTTGGGAAAAGCCTCCAGCCTGTGAAGCAGGAATTCATGGAGCTGCTTCCTGGCTCAGGCATTAAACGGAGCTGGGTTGCCATAATCTGTATTAGATTTAAACGGTTCAATAAATGTTTCAGTTTATTGATGCCAGACTGCAGCCAACTCCAGCTGAAGTCACCAACGCACGAGGAGAGACCGAAGGGCTCAGGGAGGGAGCTGGGGGATGGGGACAGGGTCAGAGCCTGCACCAGAGTCCTGCTCCTGGGCTGGAAACCTTTCCTAAGGGGAAGCCTGGCCCAGAAAAACCACCCTGGAGAGGAGTTTCAGTCCCAGCCCAGAAGGGTGGTCACATCCCAGGAGAAGAGTGGCCGTGTTCTGGGAGCAGGGTGGCCATGTCCTCGGAAAAGGCAGCCATGTGCTGGGATTAGGATGGCTGTGTCCCAGGAGAAGGGTGCCCAGCCATGTCCCTCTCCCTTGGGCACATCCTGAGGGTGCCAGAGGGTAGGAATGGGGTGGGAGAGAAGTGCTGGAGGCACCCCCCTGGCTCTGCATCCCCAGTTCCTTCCTGGCTGTGCAGGACCCCTCAGCACTCTGGCTTTGCAGGATGAACCCCAGAGCCCAGGGGGGTTTCCTGCCCCTTCCTGTCCCCTCTCTCCCCTTTCCAGCTGTGCTCTGGGCTGTCCCTCCCTCCTTGCCATGCTCTGGGCTGCATTCCTGGTGGCACTGTCCCTCTGCAGCTGCCGGGACCTGGCTCCTCTGGCTGGCAGATGTTCCTGGCAGGTGGGAGGTCCAGGGCTGGGCTCCTGCAGAGTCCAGACCACCCATCCAGGGCCGGGCAGGCTCTGCCATGAGCTGCCCCACGCTTGCCAAGGACAGCCTGTGGTAGCCGCGGGCCTGAGGAGCCACCACAGGATTGTGGCCACCCTCAACCTCAGTGAGTTCCGTGCTCAGATCATTCCAAAATCCCACACCCAAATCCTTGTGTGTCTGCAAAGCAAGGATGCAGCAGAGAGTGAAAGCTTCAAGATCCAAGCCCTCGCTTGGAGCAGCAGGGACGTGTCCTGGTGGGATGCTCAGGGTGTAAGCCCGGAATGCCAGCAGGGAGAAGCATCCAGCCAAAGCCACATCCCTGCCTGGCTCCGGGACACTCCGGAGGGGGTCTAGGAGGCTGCACAGCACTCAGGGATAGCTGGCAGCCCAGAAACTCCAGCCCATGGGCAAACTCCTCTCCGCCTGGGACAAGTGCCAGGCTCATCGCATCCCTGGGGAGTTTTCCCGTTTCCCACAGTGCTGAGCTGGACCTCGGATGCCCAGGACACTGCTGAGCCTGGCAGGACGTCAGATGGAAAAGGAACTCAGTGTTAAAGCCAGAAGGATGCCAAAACCCCCCAAAAAAGTGCATTTCCAGAGCCCCTGCCATGGGAGGATTAGAGAAAAACCCACGGATTTCTCAATATTTTCCTGACCCAAAGTGCTGAGTTTGTTTTGCCATGATTTATGGATCCTGTTCCTCTCTCTTTGTGAAGAGCCAGACACTCCCTGGGGATTTATTAAACCAGTCACAGGTCCCCAGACTCGGTCAGATTCTTGCATGAATAATAATTTGCCTGGAAATTTGGAGGGAAAGGCAAGGGACTCGCTCGTCCCTGTGTATTCCCCGGGAGGCCAGGATGCTCCAGGAGGGCACACGCTCCCTGTGCCGGGAGCAGCAGGAGCCAAAGCCAGCAGTCCACAAGAGCTCTTCCTCCCAAATATCCCATGCCGGTGAATAACTGGGAGGAAACCAAGCTCAGGTAATCCACCTTTCCCATCTCCTGAGGCTCCATCCTTCCCAGCAGATGCCCAGCTCCATCCGCAGCTGATTTTCCACCACCTCCAGCTCCAAATAAACACCAAAAAGCCCCGCATTAAAACAACATTAAGAAACAATCCAAACCATCGGGTTAGGAAATTCCTGGGTTTTTTTCTTTTAATTCAGACAGAGCTTTTTTTGGTCGGTGTCCTGGCAAACAAACAGCTGAGATCAGTTCCCAATGAGGTGCTTTTGGCCTCTCCGAGGCTGAGGAATGACCGAGCTGATTGCTCCGAGCTCATTTCCTCCAGTCCTTTGCACAAAACCTCTGGCAAACCCGGAGTCTGGGGCTGGAGCTGACGTGCTGGATATCTCTGTGCTGCCACAGCTGCCTGCCAGAGCCCCCTCACCCCACACCCCCCCAGCCCTTCCCAAACTCTGGCAGCACCCCAAGGCTGGGACCCCTGTCCCCACCAGCCAGGACCAGTGGGGCATGAGGGGGACCAGTCTGAGCATCAGAGACCCCCAAGGAAGTCCCTGAGCTGCTGGGGGTCCCTCTCATCAACACCAAACCAGGCTCCTCGTGCAGAGCTGGTGGTGGCAAATTGCCACTTACTGGGTTTAAAGTGACTTAAATGTTTTCATTCTCCAGGCAAGAGACACTTGGAGTGTCCTCATTAAATCCTACCTGGGGTAAAAATAGCAGCCCCCAGAGAAGCCCGACTCTGCAGTTTGTGTTCTTCCTCCAATCCTGCTCCAGGATGCTTTTAAATATCTCTCACATCAGTGAGTGCCTTCCTGGGATTGCTGGATCGACCCCCACGAGGAGCTGTGGAATGGAACCGGAGGGAAGGTGTTTGGGAGATGGGGACGGGAGGTTGTGCCCCTCCCTGGCAGGGTGGGAGCTCCCTTGCAGGGCTGCAGATCATCCCACCGTGCCAGGGAATGGTGTAAGAATCTCCCAAATTCCTATCGGGAAAGCAGGCCAAGGCAAGGCTATAAAATCAATAATCCCTCTGGTCTGAGCGGCAGCAGCAGCAGCAGTAAAATCAAATGAACGCCGCGAGCCAGGCTGCTGATTCCAACAGGAATCCTGCCCCCGCTCCCAGCTCCCGCTTTCATGTTTCCCCGACTTCAGCACTACTGTGGGCAGATGCCTTGGAATATGATTTATTTGTTTGTCTTGGCACCCCAGCAAGGCATCCTGAGCCCAGCAGAGCTGATCGAGAGCCACTTCCGAGGTCTCGGGCCCTTCCAGCCGGCGCACACTGCCCTGGGTGCTTCCAGGGGTTTTGTTCTCCAGTCAGTGGGGGAGATGCATCCAAGAGCTGTGTCCAACAGCCAATCCTCCTAAAACAATGCTCTTGGCTGGCCGGGGCTGAGGCTTGGACTCTGCTCCTCCGACTGTCAGGGAAACAGGGCTGGAGTCAGGCGAGGAAAGCGCCTGTGCCCAAGTCCATGGATCCAGAATCACAGGAGGGGGGCTGGCGAAATTCCTCTCGGATCCCAGATCCCTGGGGTGAAGTCCCTGCTCCCAGGGAGCCAGGCTGGAATCAAACCTTGCCGAGAGCAAGCGGGCTAGGGGCTGGCGATGTTATCACAAACCACTCCGACAGCTTCTTGGGGCCCTTCCAAAAGTCTTTGTTTTTCCCAGCTTTTTGCTGTTGGATTGCAGAGGATGATTTAGAGCCAGAGCCAAGTATGTCCCAGAATGGAACAGTTTCACAAATTGCAAGGCCGAAGGGACCATTGGATTCCTCAGCCCAGCCTCCTGTGCGAGCCAGGCCAGCCCGGCACTGTCTCATTAGAGCCTTAATGCTGCAACCGCTTCCTTCTGCTGGGAGCCACTTCCCCGCCTGCTTCCAGACACCACAATTCCCACTGTCAGCCGGATCCAGGGCTGGGGAGGAATAAAGTCACCCTGGGCAAAAAGCAGCTTCCAGATCTGAGGCTCGACAGCAGAGCAGCCTCAGGTCCTCTTGTCCATCTGTCCCTCTGTGTGCTCCTCCTGCTCCACACCAGGGGTGGTAACTGGAGTGGAGCGGGATCTGTGGGACACATCCTGCGGGAATTTGGGGCATGAGGTTTATGTCCATGTAACCTTTGGTAGCAAGGCAGCTCCGTCATCAACTCCACGTCATCCTGTGCCTGCTTCACAATCCATGCTGGACCGGCTCTCAGATGCCATTCCAGCTTGGAAAGCGTGGTTCCTTCTGTGTCCAAGGTCCAGAGGGACATGGGAGTGTCCTGATATTCCTGGTGGCCCTGCTGCTCTGTGGAAACAGCTCCAAGCACAGCACAGGGGTCACCAAGTATTCCCATATCTTGTTGCTCACAGAAGGCAAAGGATTCAAGGCCAGGTTGGATGGGGCTTGGAGCAACCTGGGGTGGTGGAAGGTGTCCCTGCCCACGGCAGGGGGACGGGATGGGACGGGACGGGACGGGATGGGATGGGACGGGATGGGATGGGACGGGACGGTGTTGGGGTGCACTATGTGCTGGAAGAGAGATAGGCCCAGAGGACCAGAGAGAGCCTCTTTCTTGGACCCAGAGGCGATCCTGGGAGTGCATCCAGGCCACCAGGGATGGGCTGAGAGAGGATTGTGGGTTTCTGGTCAGTGCTGGACCTATGAGACGTGATAATTGTAGTTTGTGACCTTATAGGGTGTTGTTTACCTGTTACCATAATAGGCAATGTCTGTGCACTATCCCAGGTGATTGGGGGACACTGAGGTGAACATCTTTCCTGTTTATATGCTGTGATATCCTGTTGGGTGCTGGTATTAAAGGAATATTTTACTGCGCAATAAAGGCTTTGCATTTCTCCATCTTGTGTGCAGAGTCGTGCCCCTGCGTGAATACTGCAGGACGGGATGGTCTTTAAAGGTCCTGCCAACCCCAACCATTCCACGATTCTCTGACGGAAGCCCACGGAGGCTCTCCTGCTGTGCTACCTGATTCACCTTCCCAGAGGCTTCGATGGGAACCCTCTCATCCCTCCCATCCCAGAGTTCCTGAGCATTCCTTGCTGCCTGCCTGGCTCCCCCTCCTTGGCCCCCCTGAGCACAAACCTCACCAGCACCAGCTGATCCTTTCTGGAAGCCGTGGCAGTTGTTGGGAAATGTGTATTTATTTCTCTTCCTCCCTCCAGAGTGTCCCCTCTCAGCTCCGGAACGTGACATTGGATTTTGTGCCGGGAACACGCCGCTATGTTTGAACAGGTTTTTCTATTCCCCCATCACTCACCAGCTCCGCTGCAGGAGATTTATTGACTTTTATTTATTTATTTGGACTCCACCATTTTTCATGTGGGACACAGCAACTGCCGAGGGAGGGCGGCCCGGGAAGGGCTCAGCGGGAGGCCCGGCCTGAAGCCTTTGAGCCGCTTTGTTTCCTTTGGTTTCATCTCCTGCCTGCAGCAAACACTTGGACAAAGCTCTGCTTGTTCAGGGATGGGGCTGGGCTGCGAGGAAGGAGAGCAGAGAACTTCTGTGCTGGTGGCTCCGGCTCCTCTTCCACCATCTGCAGAGATCATCATAAAATCATGGAATCACAGAATGGGCTGGGTGGGGTTAGGAGGGATTTTAAAGCCCATCCAGTGCCACCCCCTGCCGTGGCAGAGACACCTTCCACCATCTCAGGTGGCTCCAAGCCCCGTCCAGCCTGGCCTGGGACAATTCCAGGGATGGGGAGTCCACAACCTGCGGTCACGCCCTGGGGACACCCTGCTCCATTTGTGGCTCTTCTGGTGCTGTTGGCCAAGTTGGCACTGGGAGTCCCTGGTCCCAAGCTACGCTGGGGTGCTCTTTCCCAGCCCATATGGAAAACAGGAATTCTGGCTCCTGGAGTGGCAGTAGCTCTCCTGGTTGATTCCTCCAGCTCTCAGCTGTGTGTTTCCTTCCACTCTGGAGTCCCAGCAGCCGGGACTGCTGTTGAGGAGGGCTGGGAAGGGTTCCTGCGGGCCAGTGGGGCTCACCAGGGCCAGGGGACTTCCTTGTCATTTCTGTTTACTGGGATCAGCTGGCCGGTGCCCGGTGGTGGGGTTGGAGCTGGTCCCACAGCTCCCGGGAAGGGGGTGTGGGGCTGTGGTATCCCATTGCTCCAGCTCCCTCGGTGCCAGCCCCTCTCCAGGGCCTCCAGCCAGGCCTTCCCTGTGCCGTGGGCTGGAGCAGCAGGCACTGGGGCTCTTCCCAAGCCGTCGGCTGCTGGCAAGGAAGTCCCACTGGCAGAGCCTCTTCCAGATGTGCACAGCTGTGTGCGCACCACGGCCCCCTCCCGACGTGTGCCAGGCCGGGCCGGGAGCAGGGATCGCATCCAGGGAATGCGTCACTCTGCCAGGCCCCGGTGTCACCTCGTGACGTGTGGCAGAGCTGTCGGGACAGAGCTGCCGCCGGCCAGGGGTCCCTGCCAAGGCACCACATCCCCCTTGCCCCCCCAGTCTCACCCTGACGAGTTCCAAGTCCTGCGAGTGGGACTTCCACTGTTTCCTTTGGCAGAGGCACCTCCAGCCTAATTATCCCCTCTTACGTCAGTTCTGCTGTGTAAGCTGAGATTTCCCGGACTCGTTCTCACCCTGATGCTTCTGGATTTGCCCTGCGGCTCCATGTGGGAATGCTCTGCCTCCCGCAGGCACCTGCAGGCACCAGGGATCACCGCTGTCCCCGCAGGGTTGGGCGACTGGTGCCCTTACCCGATCCCTGCCCCTGCCAGGATGATGATCCTGCAATCCCTGTTCCAAGGCTGCTGCTCCAAGCACGCATTCACTCCAGCTCGAACCACGATTCCACTGGGAAGCAGCACCCTTGGGGAGGACCGGGAGAGGTCACATTCCGTGGCTGTTGCAGGTATCGCTCCAGAGCCTGGCGGCTGCCAGGGAGCATCCCTGAGGATTGGGTGCTGCAGATCATCCAGGTGTCCCAGCGGATGCAGCATCCATCCACAAGTCCCTCCAGGCCTCTGCTCTCTTCTCCCCCAGGATCTTCCCAGTGCTCCAGGGAGGGATCCCATGTCCTGAACATGCTCCTCCTGCCGCACACAGAAATCAGAGATCCATGTCAGAGGAACAAATGGTGGGGATATTTTTCCTCTCCTTGCTTCACGTTGCTCCCAGTGGAAGGATCCCACTAACAAAGCCTCAAAGATGCTGCCCAGGTCTGCTCCTGAGCAAGAGCAAAGCCAGGAGAGCGAAACCAGGAGAGAAAAGCCAGGGATCCCACCAGAGGGGACGTGGTGACGGGGCTGGGCACAAGTGGGTGTGGAGGAAGGACATGGTCATCCCATGGAAAACATGGAAAACAACAGGAATATCTGCTGGTCCTCAGCCTGCACTGAGGTGTGGGGTGGAGAGCAAGGACCAGGACAGGCCAAGCCACTTCCCGTGGCTTTTCCTCGGCCACAGCTTTGATCTATTTTTAAGGAAAACTGCTGAAACACAGGGAATTGAGTCACGGTGCTTGGCAGTGGCCGGCCATGGGGCCAGGGGGACTTGGCCAGGCTCCTCCAGCCACCAAAGTGGTGGGCAGGATGTGACCACTCCATCCCCTCCTGCACCCCCTGCTCCTGCTGGGAGGGAGGGGGCCAGGTGGGACGGGAAGAAGCAGCAGAGAGCTCCAAGCCCTCCCTTGGCCAGCCGGCCCCGCTGCCTCACTGGGTTGTTCTGTTTTAATGGCATTAGGGAAGGATGCGTTTGCGTTTTCATCTCCGGTTGTTGTGTCCCTCGGGGCCCCTCGCTCCAGCTCCTTTGTTTGGGAGCAGAAAACACTTCCACGACCAAAGGCTGGCCGAGAAATCCTGGAGCAGGCTGTAAATCTCCGCGGCCGGCCGAGTGACACACACCTGCTGCTCCACAGCTGGGAGAGGGGAAAGGGGAAGCTTGTTATGGGCTTTTTTCTGCTTTTTTAATAAAACTTGCATGATTCTCATTGAGATTTTCCAAAGCAATGGTGTTATTGCAAAGCAGGAGGCAGTGGCAGCCGTGGGTGATGGATTTCCCACCTCTTCAAAGCCCAGAAGCCTGGATGGAATAACGGATTAGGGGCGATATCCCTCACGGGAATGGAGAATGTGGGACATGGGGGCTGTCCCAGGGTTGGAACCCCCATCCTGGGGGTTGGAGGGAGCCCATGGGATGCTGCAGGGAGGGCTCAGGGTCATTGGACAAGTGGGATGTGGTGGGACCACAGCAGAGGAAAATAAACCCCCAGCAGGACTTTGGGTGAGGTTTGGTTGGAGGTCACTTACGACCACCAAAACCTAAAGATAAAAGGTAAATTCATTCATTTCTTTCAGTTGTGTGAAGATAAAACTCCAGCACAGCAATAGCTGGTGGTTTCAAAAAAACCATTTTTATGGAATTGGCATCTTTGTGCCCCAGGAAAAGCAATCTGGGCCAAAGCGTGGCCCCTAATCAAAGCCTCGTTTGGGGGAGGGATTCATTAACTTTACTGGGAGTGCCTTGAAAAAATCATTTCAGAAAGAAGGGAGAAAATGGCCAAGATTTCCTGTGCCTGCTGTAACCTTAAACCTGCCGCAGCCACGAGGAGAGGGAGGCCTGGGGATGGAATTGCACGTTCCCAAAGCCTGCGCCCACTGGAATGGCAGCGGTTTCCCCAGCTGCAGACAGGGCAGGAAAGGGGGGAAATCTGGTGGGAAGGCACTTCTGTCCCTTTTGATTTTCCCAGAGTGTGCAGATTCGTTCCCTTGCCCGCCTCTCCCTTTCCTGGACTGGGATTAAAGGGGGGCACAGCCCCAGGTGGTCGCTGGGCCCTCACAGGAGATGCTCGTTCAGGCTGACGTTGCTGTCCCTCGGCCACCCAGGAGCTCTGAGCTGGGAGTGGGAGGCAGCCCCCCAAATATTAATGAGGGTAAAACAATTAGGTAACCTCTCATAGATGCTGTGGTCCCTGAAATAGGGGGGGGGGGGTTTCTGCCAGGACCTGAGGAGTTTCCAACAGAGACCTCTCCCAATGTAGCAGGGAATTTTCAACAAATCAATGAATTTTCTTCTTTCATTGTTGTTGAAAAATTCTGATCCACGAAAATCAGATCCTTTTATGGAGACATAAGGATTTCAATGCAAGTTGAGTTGGTGAGGATTTCCTTGGTGAGGATGGAATATCTCATCCAAAGGAGGGAGAGCAGCTCCGGAAGTCTGCTCTGCCCAGTTCCCAGCATCTCCAGCTGACGCTGTCCCTGTCACCCCCGGTGCAGAGGGATGAGCCACGTGGCAGCGCGGCCGTGCAGGAGGCTCTGAGCCAGGTCTGTGCTCATCAGCCTGGGACTGGGGGGCTCCAGAGCCGGGGAGGGCTGAAACGGGAGCCAGGGAAAGGCAGGGCAGGGCTGGGGGGGCTGGGCTCAGCACGCTCTGTGCTGGCTCTACACTTTCCTGCTTCCACTTGGATGAGCGATTGCACTCGGCTGAATCACTGGAGAGGAAGGAGAAGCCACTGACACCCTGTAGTTAGCAGTGAGGAAGTTAAATATAGCTCCTACTCCGGGTTGTGAGAGACAGGGAAAGGGAGCAGGCTTGGAGCTCAGGCACTCCCGTTCCTCTGATTCCACCCAAAAGGTTTAAAGGGAAGTTATCCTGGGCTCCCCCTGCTCCCGGGATGTGCTGTGGGGGTCCATGCCCACCCTGTCACTGCCCCACCATCCAAGTCGGGCCCTATTTTGGGGTCTCCTGCCCACCTGGGTTCTGCTCCAAGAGCCTTCACCTCCTGCAGCATTTCCCTGGTGGGGTTCCAGGCTCAGATCGTCCTCCCACTGCTCTCATCCCTAAAATATTCCTCGTGCGATATTCCCAGTCCTGGCTTCATTCTTCCCTGTGATCCCCTCTCCACTCTGCGTCCCCTGCCTGTCCCCAAATCCCACTCCTGTCGCCTCCTGCACCCGCTGTGAGAAGTGGGAAYGATCAGAGCGAGCTCCACGGGAAGGGTGAATTTTTCCCAGAGGCACTTTAAATCAGTGAAATTTGGGGCAGATTTCCATAGAAAAAGCAGGAGACATATCTCTGCCACCAGAGCTGCGTCTTGGAAAATGCTGCGGATCCGTTCCACGTCACGGGAGAGMAAGAACTTCTCAGAGAGATAAACTAAATATAATTGGAAATGGAGCTGTTTTCCTGTTTTCCAGCAGCAAAACGGGGGGTCTGTGTGTGCCGCGCTCCCAGGAACGGCTGTGCCGTTCAGAGGGAATTGTTCCCGCAGCTCCTGCCTCAGGGAGATACCAAACATGGGAAATTTCAGCCCAATTGATCCGAGGCTGGCAGCGCTCGGCGGAGCCTCCTGATGGGAAGCGTCAGGAGAGCTCCACCAGGAGCAGTGGTGCCACAGCAGAGATTGTGCTCCCAACCCTGGAAAGTTGGCACGGCACACCGCTCCCATTTAGATGGYGCAGAATTCCTGGTTTTTCACTGCATTGTTCCACTCCTTTTTTTGTCCTTTCTCTCTTCCCCCATTCCTGGTGCTCGAGGAAGCTTGGCTGGGCTGGGATGACAAATCCTCTTGTAGCATCTGCTGGGAACTGATAAGACAGGAGCTGATAAGGCTGATGTGCTACTCCTGCTGGACAGGGGAATGATGCCTTTGGCTGGGACCGGGACTCTTCCCTCACTGACTCCAGCAGCATCCCGGGATCAAGGCTGGGCTCCAGCCAAGAGCCCCAAATTGGAAAATCAGGCCGAGGGTTTGGGAGCTGRGGCAGGCTGTGCCTTGGAGTGTGRTGTTTTCTTTCCAGGCTGTTGACTCTTTCCCGAGGTTAAACACAGATGTGGAGGCAAACCACAGCCCCAGCCCCTCATTCTGCCCTGCCCCAGTGTCTGCAGTTTTTTGGAAGAGATAACAATGCTGTCTTTGTTTCCTCCTCTCTTCCCGCCCTCCTCCCTCCCTCCCTTTTCTCATTCCCTCTCTCCGAGCATGCAAACCATGATAGCAACGCTCCTCATTCCACAAATAGTCTGGGAAATGGGGCTGAGCAGGAAGGGCGATGGGAAGGCAAGCACCAGTTGGAACCAGGGGAAGGCTGAGCCCGAGATCCCATCGCTGCCCTGGGCTGTCTCCGGAGGGTGCCAGGAGCTGGTGTGGTCTCCGTGTRTGGAGGCAGAGGGATGACCACTAAATAGCATCTTTTACTCCCGGAGGTCTTGTTTTACAGGGAATGTCACCACACTGCCTGCCAAGCTTTCATCTCTTCCCATTCTCAGCTGCAAATTCAATCTTGCACAGAATAGTGGGAGTCTGGAGGAGCAATTCCTGCTGGGTTCTGCGGGCAGAGCTCTCCTCTGGGCCCGGCTGGCTCCATAATGGTGGCGTTCCTTAGAAAGGCCTCTGTGATTCCTGAACGTGGTCCAGGTTTTCCCTGGGTGATAAAGTCTGTGATCTGCACTGTCTGCGGTGCCTCGGGAGGGGGGGGGCTCTGAGCAGCCACCGCCAGCCCCAAAATTGCTGTTGGAAATAAGGATTGGGAGCACTTACAAAATAATATCCAGCAGGGAAACTCAGGCGCATCTGAGCCTTTCCAAGGAGCTGATGCTCTGGGAATTAACCCAAGATCCCATTCCTCTGGGAGCGGTCCGGGGGGGATCCAGCTGCAGGGACGTGGGGGCCTGGAAGTCGGGACCAGCTCGGACACAGGGTCACCACAAGGACCCCATCCCTCGAGCCAGGCTGGGAGGATTCCATCTGGAATTTGCCAAGTTTGTGTTTAATCCAGAGCTGAATCACCCCACACCAGCAGGGTCAGAAGCTGTGCCTTGGTTTGTGTTCAAATCTCTTCCACGCAAAAGTGGGACTCTTATCCTGGCTCTGTGGGACAGCAGGGACATGGGGACCCGCAGGGGCAGGGACGGGAATGTGGAAGGCTGGATGCTGTAACCAGAGGCACCTCGATGGATTTTGGTCTGGTCCCTGATTCAAAGATGGATCTGACCCTAACAGAGAAGTGTCTTGGACAAATCACTGTTATCAACAAATAAAAACTGGAGCAAGCCGGGAGCTGTGCCTGGTCTGGAATCAATCCATCAGTTCCTGGAAATAACACCAATATTTCAATGTGTCCCGTTTAATGCAGTTTTGGAAATGCCTCGTGCCCTGTCCTTTGGAGGTCAGGCTCCATCATTAACCCCTCGCTCCGAATCTCTGGCTGGGTGCTCAGCATTGAAGCTTCCCATTCACTGAATGCCAAGAAATTCCTCTTGGAGCCCATGGCTGGGATCACCCTGTCCCCGGCTGTGCTCCGTGGTCCGCATTCCTCTGGGATCAGACCTCAGGCTGAAGGGAAAACTTCTGGACAAAGCCCTGGGAGATGAGGTGGTGACAGAGGAACGCTGAGAGGGGGGTGGGGGACTCAACGCCCTGGGGCACAGTGGGACCAAACTGGGACGGAGATTTCCAAACAAACATTCCGTGACACAAACCATACCCTGACCTGGAGCCAGCCGGTCCTGATGGATCCTGGGGCTGCAGGGATCACTCCCCTCGCTGCCACACCTTCATCCTCCTTGGCATCCCCCTGCTGCACCCTGGGAATCACTTTGGAGTTGTTTTCCCAGTCCACACTCTGTTTGATGTGACAGAAATTGTTAATATTTGCTGTATCTCCCGTGCCCTTGTTTGATTGGTTCCCATTAGCAGGCTCCGATATCACTGGAATTAAGCTTTGCCTGTAGCAAGACCAAATCACTTTCTCTTATTAAAACAAACTTTTGGTTCTTGTTGAAAGAATTTTATTGGATTTTTTTTCTGGAACCCTTAGCTGTTTATGGAAAACCAGAATAAATACTGTTATTGCCTTCAGACTGACAAATCTCCTTTCTGGTCCGATCTGGTGTGTCTGCTCCCACTTTTGTCCGGAACTGGCAGGGTAGGACAGGGAGTAATGGGTTCAGACTSAAAGGGGGGAAATTTGGGTGGGATATTGAGGAAGAAAAAAAGGTGGGGAGGCCCTGGCACAGGGTGCCCAGAGAAGCTGTGGCTGCCCCTGGATCTCTGGAAGTGTCCAAGGCCAGGCTGGACGGGGCTTGGAGCAACCTGTGACAGTGGAATGTGTCCCTGCCCATGGCAGGGGGTGGCACTGGATGAGCTTTGAGGTCCCTTCCAGCCTAAACCATCCTGGGATTCCATGATTCCATACAGAACAATATTCCCATGCTCCTTGACCGGCAGCACCGTGGTCAGACCTAATGCAGAATTGCCCTAAAATAGCCACATAAATACATATAAAGCAAATCTGCCCCCAAGTATAAACCAAAATGAGGGAGTTTATGTGGCAAATGCAGAGCACAAGGAGAAGTGGCTCCAACACTTTAACTCCAGGAAAATGATCCGCGTGGGACCGTGCTGGGCTCAGCTCTGCCACGTCTTTAAATCCACCCCCCCTCAGAGGGTCCCTTTGGTGGGACACACGGACAGGCTGGGGCACTGGGATGCCCTGGCTGTGGCACTGCCAGCTGGGGGGTGCTGGGACCCCCAGGAGAGGCAGAGCATCCATGAGGGGTCAAGGAAGGGGAAAATGCTTGGAAAGTTGGGAGGGGAAAGGAAGGCATGGGGGGATCACACTCAGAGAGGGGGAAGTGGACTCAGCCCAGAGCAGCAGCCAGAGCTTGGTGCTGGCGGTGCCAGCGCAGGGCAGGGCTATGATTCCAACACCAGAGATGGGTCTGATATTTTATTTACTAGGAAAGAACCTTTTTCCATTCCCTGCTTCCCTGAAGAAAAAAAAAGAGCAAGCAAGAGAAAGAAAAACCCTCTCAGGCTCATTAAAGGCAAATGTTCCCACTTAGGAAAAACTGAGGGGTTTTCACTCATGGCTTATGAGAAACAGCGGCCAGCTGGGTTCTCCTCATCCCTGTCCCCATTCCCTGCTCCCCCCTGCCACCCCTCCCATTCCACATCCCAGCAGCTCCAGCAGTGGCATCCAGGGCACTTGGGCTGTTCCAGAGGGTTTGGGACATACAGAGGGGTGGCAGAGGATGGTGCTGGGGCCTCTCAGCATCCCTTGGCCTGGAGCTGCTCTGAGTGATGGGGGATGGAGGATCCCTCTCCCTCCTCTCCCAAAGCCTCGGCCTTTGGCGGAGCCAGGAGGTGGCTCTGCAGGAGGGTCACATCCCACGGCAGGGAAGGGAAGGGGCATATAGGCCCCAAGGATTCGGCTGGGTGTCCTCCCATTTCCGAACACGGACCCCACGGAGAGCCTGGCCCAGGCTGAACCAACCCTGAAGAAATGTCTGTGGTGTCCGTGGGACACGGCAGGAAACGTGGGATGAAATTCGGAATTACAACCTGCCCAGCCTGGAGGAGACAGTCGGGCTCCCATTCCCGGTAGCAGGACCGTGCTGGAGGCTGAGCTCATTCCCAGCTCAGGGATGAGCGCTGGGGGCAGCAGCATTCCCTGTGCAGCCTCCAGCCACCTCCCAAAGCCTCGAGTAGACACTTCTGCAGATGGAAGGAGCTCACAGGAGCAGGAGGAGCTTTGGGAGGRGGAATCACAGGATCCCAGCTGGCAAAGGAGAGAAGTGCTCACAGCTGAGATCAGAGCCGAGAAAAGCTTTGAGAGGGGACAAAAGCCCCTCGAGAAAGTTCCCCGGAGCATTTGGGGGAGCAGGACACAGGCAGGGAGAGGATGGATGGGTGGAGGGAAGGGAAAGGCTTCGGGGCCATTAAAAAGAAATTTCCCTCCATGGGGCAGGAAAATCAGCTTTGTTTTTGAAAGCAAACAAGCAAACACATGTTCAGCCCAGCTAAACGCAACCTCTCTGAGTTATTATTTATTATTTCTACCATGGCAACATTCAGGGACTTCTGGAAGATTTAAAGGGATCCCTGTGTTGGGCTTTGTAGCAACACGGAGCAGGAGACAGCCCTTGAGCAGGAGATCAGACACAACAAATGGGAGCAGCCCAGGGATGAAGGGTGGGAAGCGAAGGAACAATAACAAGGCTGTGTTTGCTCTTGCCAGCTCTGTACACATCAAGGGGGGTTGAAGGCTCCATGGTTTAGTAGCTTTGAAACTTTGCTGTAAACACAGCTTTGAGCAAAGATGAAGTGGAAATAAATAAAAACATTTCAATTAGTGGAGCTGCTCCGCTCCCGCTGCACCGCTGCCATCCGAGGGCTTTTTGGAAGCAGGAGCAGCTCTGCTGTGGGCTCTGTGCTCACACGGTTCTGCTGCAGAGCCGGGAAACCCAGAGCTCCCAGTTCACTTCCAAGTGGGATTGCGGTCAGGGAAGATTCTGCAGGAGGAACAGACACACTGTCAGTGGAACAGCTCCTGCTTCCTCGCTGCTTCCTCCTCAGCAGCTGTGCTGAGGTGTGCCCTGCTCACAGCCTGGGATGGGAATTCCTTCTCCGTGCCCTGCTCACAGACTGGCACGTAAATTCTCTCTGTGCCCTGCTCACAGCCTGGATTTTGAATTCACTCTCAAGGAGGGAATTCCCTCTCAGGAAATTCAGGGAGCTCAGGACCATGGCTGAAAGTCCAAGCGGGTCCTCGCTCCCCTTCCCAATCCATCCCACCACCAAGGGGAGGAGGATCCAGGGATGATGATGTGGGCCATGGATGCCATTCCTCTGCAGCCAAGACCCAAGGGAGACAGCGAGGTGTCAAGGGGGACCTGTGAAGTGGCTTTTTCACTGCAAACCCCTCTGTGCAATCCCATCATCACCTGGAAAGGCCAAGCAGCAGCTTTGGATGGACTGGCCGTGATTCACAGGGAATTGTTCTGCTGTCCCAGGAGACTGAGGGCAGTCAGAGCAAGGGGAGGTTTGGGAGCAGCCAGGGCTGTGTCTTGTCCTTCCTCCAGCACAACAAATCCTCCTGCCAGGTCCAGTTTTCCCACTGCCCACAGCAAAGCTCCCAGGAAGGCAAGCAGAGATGTTTTTCCAAAAGAAAAGCTAAACCAGCCCTGTGGTTGGTATTTGTTGTTTACCCCTTGCTCCAGGGTTAACAAGCGCTGAATAAAACTCCCGGGAAGAAATCTTTCTCCCAGGTAAACATCCGGCCCTGCTCGAGTCCAAACAGCTTTTACTGCTCACTTCAGAGCAGCCAGATTCTCCCTCGGTGCCTTCTCAGGCTGTTTCACACCAGGCAGGGATCTCCAGGCACTTTGAAGGGGTCAGGCTCCTGCTGGGACAGGTAATTTCCCAGTGGGAAGCAGCCTGAGCTGCTGGCTCTGGCTCACGGCTGTGCCTGTGGTGGTTTTCAGGGAAGAAGGAAGGAGGGAGCTTCCCTGATGAGCACAGGGAAGGGTCTAAGGGGAGGAAAAGCAGTGCCAGGAGGGGAGCCTGGAGCACAGCTGGATGAGCAGGATGCAGGGATGGAGGAGGCTGAGAAGTGCAGTGAGGACCAGACTGGAGTCCTGAGCATGAGGAGGAAAGCGAGAGGAAGTCAGTCAGAGGGTCGGCACATTCCCGTGAAGAACTGCCATGTTCTCAGTAGGCTGAAATTTTGCCCGGGTTTTCCTTCTTACCAGTGACCTCTCCTTGTCTTTCTCCTCCCGGGAGCAGGAGGTTTGTGCTGCCTCAGCCTTTTTTCCATCGCTCACCCCCATCGTTTGGGCATCATCTGCCTCAGCCCTGGCTCAGGCTGTGCGCCCAGAGCCCCTCTGTTCTCCCAGCTCCCAGGGGTGACCTTGCCTGTCCATCCACAGCCGAGTTTCTAGGCTGTTATCTCTCCATGGCTTGGTTTGACACATCCCTGTCTTGAGCCGTGACTGATGGCAGCCCAGCCTGCTCAGAGCCAGCCCGGGCTGCTCAAAGCCAGCCAGGCGCTGTTACCAAGCTCATTTTTCTGGCCCTCAGCTGGGACWGCAGCCAAGCACAGCTTTCCCTTCCCTCACCCACCTTTTCCCTCCCATCCACAAAGGTGTTTGTCTTCATCTCTCAGCCCCTCCCGGAGCCAACTCCCCCCATCACTCTCCCAGACAGAAGCGCAGGGTCAGCTCTGCCTCTCCCAACCAGTGATAAGCAGCTTTTATCACTCACTACCTGCAGTTTCAAACCGCTCTGTATTTCTTCATCTTCCCTCAGATGCAGGAAGGTTCCCAGACTGCTGACGGTGCTTCTTTGTGCCCCTCCTTCAAGGGCTCCTTGAACCTGGGTGCAAAAACCCCCGGGCCAAGGCTCCCTTTCCCTCTCCTCGTCACTGCCCTCCTGCCTTGCACTGAGTGCAGTAATTACAATAATTAATAGTGGAACCAGAGGATGATTTGGGTGGGAAAGGACCTCGCAGACCACCTTGTCCAACCTCTGCCATGGGTGGGGACACCTTCCATTATCCCAGGTTCAACCTGGCCTTGGACACTTCCAGGGATGGGGCAGCCAGAGCCGGGAGGAGCAGCCACAGCAGGCCGGGTTGGACAGGCCTTGGAGCAACCTGGGATAGTGGAAGGCGTCTCTGCCCAGGGCAGGGGGTGGCACTGGATGAGATTTAAGGTCCCTTCCAGCCCAACCCATTCTGGGACTCTGGGATTCTCCAGGCACAGCCCTTGCACAGCAGCACTGAGCACATCTGGCAGGTGCACAGCTGGACGCTGCTCTGCCAAGGAGCTTGGTTATCCCGATTTGGGAACCTGCAAGAGCCCCTCAGGACAATTTGCTGGAAACGTGGCTCTGCACCCTTGGGATGCAGCCTTCTCCCATGCATTTATCCCAATTTTAGTGTTCTGAAGGGCATCGGGAACACTGCAGGCACCCCTGGGCATATCCTGTATCCTCGGGTCTAAATTATTTCTGTTTCCAAATGATTTCACTGGAACTGGTTCCACGTCTGTCTCTTCCTGCCCTGACCAGCATTCCCACATGCCCACAGAAGGACCAGCTGCCCTTGGACTCTGCCAACACCCCCTCACGCATCCTCATGAATCCAAGGAAGCCTCAATTAAACAGGATTAGTGATAACACGGGAAAATGGAGAGCAGGAAGCCTGAGGTGCAAACAGAGCCGCGGAACAGCTCAGACACACAAACACGCAGAGCAGCAGCTCCCCGAGATCCTCGGGCTGCAGAAATGTTCCTGTAAATCACTGGGAAGGCTCTGGGAATTGGTACAACAAACCTGAGGGCAGAGCCTGCCGCTCTCCCTGCCTGGGCACATCTCGTTCTCTGAGGCACCCCACGGACTCCGCCGGGATTTCCCTGGAGTGGGGCGCTGCTGAGTGAGGAACTGCTCCGGCAGGGGCGGGGTGATGGAGGGACTTGTGCTTCCCGAGAGTGATGAGCCCCGGACACGCTGAAATGAGAGAGATGCAGAATTCCCTCCCTCACCTGGAATTGAAATGGAAATGAAGCTGTTTTCCAGATAATCCGGCCAACTTTAGGCTCATTCCTGCTGCATCCCGGGGCAGGCACTCTGCACTCACCTCAGGATCGGCCTTCCGGGAAACATTCCCAATTATCCGCTCTCCCTGCCTGCCCCATTCCTCACAAAATGACTATCTCAGACTTTTGCAGATGCTGTTCCCAGAGGAATCAGAGCATTTCCAGTGGGATGTTTCCCAGGTGGGATATTTCCAAGGTGGTTGGAACTCGGGGGGTCTGCAGAGGCCCCACTTCACCCACCCCCAGCCAAAGGTGCCTTCCCATCTCCCTGGAGGAACCAAAACTCTGTGGAACAGCTCAAAAAAAGGGATTAAAACTCATGGGAAAGATCAGGGAGCACCAGGGTTGTCAGCAGCATCCCCGTCCCTGTGTCACCTGAGGTCCCTCGGGCACAGCCCTGTCCTGGCGCTGTCACTGAGCCACGAGATCACTGAGATCTCGTAACAGGCTGGAGCTCATGAAATGATAATGCTGAGCGACTTTAGCCTGATTGAAGCAAAATATTTAGAGAAGGCTTTCCAGTGTTTATAATAGGGGTTTGGAATTTTTATTTCATTGGAAATTTGGAGCTGCTGACACTGTTGCTCAAATCTGGGATGAAAGAAGACTGGAACAGTGGTGTTTTTGGCTGACTGGGAATGTTGTGCCGCAGCCAGCTCTAACAGCCTTGTCTTATTCCCCTCCAAGCAGAGGATAAAAGAGAAATATTTTCACTTTCCCAAAGAAAGCCGGAACAAAATTCCTAACCTCGGTTTGCAGAGGCTGGGGAAGGAGAAGACTCCTCAGGTGACTTCCAAAAGTTTGCAGTGACTGAAGTGTCTGAGGCGATGCTGCAGGTGAGCTACAGCCTGGGAGCGTYGGTGTCTTCCATACTGGGCTGCTCCTTTGGAACCCCAATCTATTGGACATTGCTTTAGGAGCATTCCAAGGTGCACCTGATTGGGAATAATTTTATTTGCAGAAATGGCTTTAGATAAAGGGGATATTGGGAAGAAATCCTTCCCTGTGAGGGTGGGGAGGCCCTGGCACAGGGTGCCCGGAGAAGCTGTGGCTGCCTCATCCCTGGGAGTGTCCAAGGTGAGGTTGGACGGGGCTTGGAGCAGCCTGGGACAGTGGAAGGTGTCCCTGCCCATGGCAGGGGTGGCACTGGATGAGCTTTAAGGTCCCTTCCAACCCAAACCATCCTGGGACTCTGGGAATATCCCTGTTGGCTTGAGTCCTTGCATGCTGGAGCGATGTTTTTAGCTTTGGAAGGAAGAATTCATTAATTTTTAAATTTCCGTTCCCACTTCTCTTCTCTCCTGCAATGACCTGGGCTTAATAATTTGAGGAATTTCGTTGAATTGCTGTGGAATTCTGAGCTGCAGAGACAGGGAGAGCTGGGTGCTCCCTCTGGTGGGGCTGGCCCAGGGGGCTGCTGCCAGATCCCACAGCTGTTCCTCCAGATGTGACCCAGCCCTGGGCGTGTCAGGGACTGGGCAACTGTGAGGGATGAAACCCCATTTCCCTTCCCTCAGCTGCGGCACTGCTGGGAGAGCTGGGAGGAGCTGGGAATGCTGCGAACACAGGTGGATGGAGGGAGGCAAAGCCTTAGAATTTCCATTAAAAGGGGATCAGTCTTAGTCCAAGTGTGGTAGAAAGACGGAAGGGCTTCTCTTCTCCCTCCAAGGAAATCCCAATCCCAATGAGCTCATGTGTGTATTCCTCGTTTGGAAGCTCCCACCACGTCTCCATAAAGAGCCAAGGCCCGAGCTGAGCTCAGCTCCTCCGGCTGCTCAATCAATGCTCCCTTCCCGGGTTAATGCAGTCAGCAGCTCAATTAAGGGAAAACCCCGTGGGAATGGGAATAAGCGTGGGTTTGGATGGAGCGAACAGCAGGTCCCTGTAACCCGGCTCCCAGAGCAATCAAACCCAGGCTGTTGTGCCTGGTGAGCTCTCCTGGAGCCAGGTGTCTGCATGGGACCCGTCAGCACCCCAGATCCCCAGGAAATTGGCTTTGGGAACAGCCTGCAGCACATTCCCGAGCTTGGGAATGCTCTGGGTATGGCAGCAATAGGAGGGGGAGGGAGGGACACAGGAGCCCCTTAACCGGGGAGCGATGGAGCTGGGAGAAGCCTCCAGCTAAAACACGGAGAATTTTGGTTCCCTGTGCCCACAGAGCTCTTTGTGTCTCCACGCTGGGCTGACAGGATGAAACCTGCAGCAAATGAATGCAATCAAAGTGAGGAGGGAAGTTCCTATCTCTGGCAGATGACGTGACAGGGGAGGGAGGAGGACAGGGATGATGTACGATAGACAGGAGCGTTCCCCCCTCCTTCCTCTCGCTAATGAATTTTTCCCATTAGCTTGAGGTGATTTTGTGAAATCCACGTTGACTCTGATGTCTCAGTTTCTTCCTCCTTCTGTGAGGACAGGAGAGGGACAGCACTGGAGAGATCCGGGTCCGAGGCTGTCACCTGGAACGCAGGAGTCTGGACCCGGCAGTGACCTGTGTGAGAGACTCTGTTATTGACCCAAGTAAATAAAGTGTGCAGGGAACAGACCCCTGGTGACGTGGGGAGGGAGGAATGGGATCCATTATTCTCTTCTGTGATAAGTCCTTGGCTGGGCTGGCAGTTGGAATCAAGAAGATCATTTCTCTAATCCAGATGGTTAATAAATGTGGATTGCTTTGCTAAAACCACTTGACAAAATGCAATTACTGCTGGCTGCAGAGCTTCCAGACAAGAAGCCAGGCTGGGAGCAGGCTCTGCTCTGGCTGGAGAAGCCACGGGGCTGAGGCAGCTGCCGTAATTCCTGGGGCCATCCCAGTGAAAGACTCAAAGGCATTTCCTACCCTCACCTTTCTTTGGGAACTTGAGGTGTTCTCCTGCACCTGCATCCCGGTGCTCAGCACGAAGTGCTGGTGCTGATCCCAGTCTCTGCTCTCAGCATGCCTGGGTTGGGATATGGACCTGGGGATCCTGGCTGAGGCAGGGATTGTCCTGCTCTGCTCTGCCCTGGGGCAGCCTCACCTCCAGCCCTGGGGCAGTTTTGGGCACTGCAATATCAGGAAGATCTGAAGCTGTCAGAGTGTCCAAAGGAGGGACACAGGGATGGGGGAGGGTCTGGAGGGGCCACACGGGATGGGGAGTTGCTGAGGGCACTTGGATTGTCCAGCCTGGAGAAGAGGAGACTGAGGGGAGACTCACCAGGGGCTGGAGCTCCTCCTGAGGGGCAGCTCCAATCTCTGCTCTCTGTGACCCAGAACAGGACCCAGGGAACGGCTGGAGCTGTGCCAGGGGAGGGTCAGGCTGGAGATCAGGAAAGGTTCTTCCCCCAGAGGGTATCGGGCACTGAAAGGGCTCCTCATGGAATGGGCACGGCCCCGAGGCTGCCAGAGCTCCAGGAGCACTTGGGCACTGCTCCCAGGGATGCACAGGGTGGGATTGTTGGGGTGTCTGTGCAGGGCCAGGAGCTGGACTCTGATCCTGGTGAATCTCTTCCAGCTCAGGAGATTCTCTGCTTCTCTAATTCCATGTTTTATTGGTGCTCCTTGGCCATGGGAGCAGTTGGGTTCCTCCTGGCTGGAAGCCCTGTGGGAAATGTCCCCCAGCACCGGGGGAAGGACCCGTGGTGGGTGCAGGGTTGGATGCTGGGCTGGAGCCCACTTTGAGGTTTCATTGCAGCCTTCCACACAAAGCAGTTTGGAGGTTAAAAGCAGCACACTTGTGTTTATTTCTCCACTCTGGCACATCTGCTACTCACTAAAGCTATTCTGGGGGCTCTAAAAGTGGCAGTTTTAGAGAGCTCTAAATGGGTCAGCAATTTCCGGGTATTTTTTTTCTCTGAAGAAAGTATAATTTGAACCACAGATGGGAGACATTCAGAAGGGTTGAGAGAAGGGCTTGGGGACACCTCTCCCATCCCCAGGTGATACAGGTCTGGGAGTGCAATGGATTACCATTCACATTCGGGGCTCTCCCCTTTCGAGTCCAGCTCAGCCCATCCTTACACCAGCCCTGGGGCATGGAGAGGTGTGATCCGTGTCCTCTAATGAGGGATGTGATTCCAGGTGGATTTTCCTTGACTTGCCCTGGTGGGAAGTAAACCAGAGGTGGGTCGGTGGTGAGCAGCGCTTTCCAGTCTGAGCTCAAAGCAGAGATATGGTTCTCTATGTTCACGCTTTAATTCCGAATCCCATCTCCAGGCCGGGCTCCTGGAGCCTCCCCAGCCCCAGGAATGCTCCCTGGGAGCTTTCTAGGTCAAACAGTTATTTTTTTAGAGGAAACACTTACAACTAAAACTCTGCAGAATTTCCCCCGAGGTTACAGAGTTTGTTTAGGCTTCTCCAAGCAGAGGATCTCAATCACTGGGAACTGCAAACCTCCCCCAGACGTTCACCCCGCTCCCGTCGCAGGCCAGTTCCCAAGTTTGCACAGCAAACAACAACACCAGAGCTGCTCCCTCCACACATCAATGTCCAAGAGAATGGCAGAGCCGAGCCAGGAAGGGGAGCAGGGGCAGAGCCGAGCCAGGAAGAGGAGCAGGAACTGAGGAGTCCAGAGCAGGGACCCCAAGGCCAGGAGCAGGCACAGATTGGATCAATGATCTTAGAGATCTTTTCCAACTTAAATGATTCCATGATCCCACAAGGCCTGGGAGCTGCTGTCCAGCCCCTTGGCAAGCGCAGCATCCCCGGGAGGAGGATGGGGAGGCTCCGTGGGAGGGGGTTACCAGCGGGTCAGGAGGAGGATGAGGGGCAGGGATGAGGGAGAGGGCAGAGGAGCAGCGCAGGCCATGTCTCCCTCCCGTCCTCAAATGCAAAACATTCCCTCTGACCTCCTGGTTTTCCATCTAAAAATAACCCATTCTCAGTGCAGTGGTGGCTCAGAGAAACACAATTTATCACACCAAAGGCGGGGTTGGGGATGTGCATTTGAGGGTGGCAAGGGTTAGGTTTGGACCCTGCTCAGTGAGCTCTAAAAGAGCTTTTTTGGGGACAGAGAGACCTGAGGGTGGGATTTGAAGGTGGATTTTGGTCTGGAGAAGGTCATGTCCATTTTGGACCCCCTTTATGGGCAGTGGTTGTGCCAGTGCAGTTTGCACTTGGGTGTCCTTGGTGCCAGCCAAACCTTGGGCCAGGTTCTCCACAAGCATCTCCTCCAAAAGCCATGGAAATCAGCGTGGAAGCAGCAGAGGAGTGACCCCACACTTCCACAAACATTTCTGCTTTCCCATGAATTTGGCCTGCTCGAGCTGCTGCCTCTTCCGGGACGCTGCTTCCCGGGCTCATCCTCTCGGAGCAATGATCCCACTGTGGATCTGCCTTTGCAGAGCCGGCTTTCCAGTGGGGAGAGGAGCTCTGGGTGGAAGGACTGGAGGCAAGTCAGAGCTAGGAAAGCAATCAATTGTTCGTTAATGGAGTTACAGTAAAGATGTTATCCAAAACCACCGTGGCTGCCTAATTATTCATAACATCCCTCTGGAGATTCTCCTTTTGGCAAACTGTGAGTCTCTGCTTTGTTGCCACAATAAAAGCAGTTTCAGGGCTGTAAATGAGAGGGTACAAATTACCATGGAGCCCCTGACAATATGGCAGCTCCCGAGCCTTGGATTACATGGTAATTTCCGTGCAATATCCAGGTTATTACATGGTAAGTGCCATGTCATTACAGGCTAAATGAATGATTATCACCCCTGCTTGACAAATTCACCTGACAAATTTTCCTCCCTCCTCGGTCTCTGGGATGTCTGCAGGCAGGATGCTGTTTCCATGAGGAACAGCGTGGTTGGGGTGGGCTCCTCTACCCGTGGATTTTCCCAGTCCCACCTGGGCCATCCCCATGGACAGCACAGAGCTGGATGGGATATGTGAGGCTCTCACCCAGCTCTGTGTGTGTGTTCCAGACACAAAATATTGATAGGAATTTTGGAATATCCGTGCCAGGGGAAACAGCTTCAAAGTTCCCAAAAGGAACAGAAATGCTCCAGTGCAGCTGATGGAACTGTTTGAAAATCCTGAGTTAACAGGAGTAGAAAGTGATTTACAGTCTTCTCTCAGCTTTATCATTCCTGTCCTGAATATTCCAAAGCTCCTCTGCACACACTGGGAAACAGCTCCAACTGGGGAGTGGAAGTTTTTCACTTTGTACCACTTAAGGCTGCTTAAAACTGCCACATACCTGATCCACAGTTTTGTGACACCTTTAAATTCTCTGGCATTAGGCTTGAGGATGTCTCATGGATTTAAGGAATGGCCACAGCCTTGTGCAGAACAAGAATTCAGCCGTTCAGGGAACTCAGGTCCTGCGAATAGCCACAGTTTTTCCACAGGAATATCTATGGGTGTCTGTATTTAATCTACAGATCTTTCTAGAGCATGATCAGGCCCAGCCTGGTGATGTTTGATGGGTGTTAGGGACATCCAGCCTGAATTTCCTCACAGGGAGGGATGTTCAGCCACAGGCAATCAGTGCCACTTCCCAGATTGGGAGTTCTACCCTGGAGAATAAACAACCAACAAGAAATTGAAAGATTCAGAAATGCCAAATCCTTTAAGCCCCGACACTTTCCTGGGCCTCAGAAGCTCCAGCCCCCACATTCCTGCAGGGTTTGCATTTTAATTGCACTGATATCCCCTGGGAAGTCAAACTCCGGATGGGCCCAAAGCTCCACACCTCCTCTTGTGCCTCCTGAACGTGTTTCTCTCCTCGTCCTGCTCATGCTAAGGACTGATGAATCAGAAAAAGTGGTGCAAATATTTGTCCCATGTCCTCTCCCCAGGCAGACTGAGAGATGAAAAGGGCTCTCTCGTTGATATTCCAAACATCCCATGTGCACACAGGCCCAGATTCCACACAAGGCTCCCAGGTTCCTTGGCAGAACACCTGTATCTCCACTATTCCCACTGTTCAGACACTTCCATGGAAAACTGCTCTGCTTCGGCCCTAAAACCACGACTACAGCAGCTTTGAAAACCTCCTGTCCTGCACCATCACAGACACCAGAGCAACACCCTGGTTATTCCTGGGTAACCAGCTCCGCGTTCTCCCTGCCCAACCTGGCGAGTTTGGAATCGGGATATCGTCACCAGCCTCTTGCCATGGTGCCAATTATCCTTCAGTAACTTTATAAATAATCACAATCCAGGAGGACAAGCAACATTCCTGAGCCTTCTGATGGTATTTGCAAAGCTCAGAGTTGGCTTGAAATGGAAAAGGAGAAAACAACCCAGGTGGGGCTGGAGCTGCTGAAAGGGCAAAGGAGAGAATCATGGAGTCATAGAATCATGGAATCATTAAGTTTGGAAAAGACCTCGAAGATCATCAGGTCCAACCATCAGCCCAGCACTGCCCCCGTGTTCCCCACTAAACCACATCAAGTTCCACATCCTCTTGAGTTTTGAGCACTTCCAGGGATGGTGAGGGACTGGCTGTGGTTCCTCTGCTGTCGCTGCCCAGGAATGAGTCCCCAGTCCCTCTGCAGAGGAACGAGCAGTGCCCATTCTGAGACTGTTCCTAATAATCACCAGGGATAAAATTGCTGCCCCATTGCTCCGGCAGCACCCCAGGGCGGGCTCTGCCAGCTCCCTGCCACCAGGACCCTGGGCTCTTCCTGTGGGTGCCGATGCTGCTGCAGCAGCTCCCAGGGACAATTAGGCTTCATCAGGCAGCGCTGACATTTAGCATCCATCCCCCCTCCCATCTCCTGCCTGAATTTCCTTGCTCGCCTTTCAGAGCAAGAAATAAATGGTGCATTAGAGAGAAGGAGAGAGAGATGAGCTTTATTAGCTGTTTATGGAAGAAATTAAAATTGCTCATTAGTAACCACGGCACCGGCAGTGCCCCCCTCCCTGGCAGAGCCCCGATGGTTCCATGGGGAGCACTAGCCTCGTATTTATTTGGGCTGGCACCTGCCCGGCGCCTCCCTGCCCTTCTGCAGATGGGCACGGGGGGACTGCGGGGAAATGTCACCACTCCTTCCCCCGCCAGAGTCACTGCTTCCCCCTCCCGAGTCGCTCCTGCTGCTCGGCATCGGCGCCGGCAGCTCGGGATGCTCCGCTGTGCCGCAGAGCAGCCGCGGCTCGCTGCGCTTTGCTGGAGAGGATGCGAGCGGTAGGGAGGTGACCTGGTGGCCGTGCACCCCGGCCGTGCCATTCCGGGGTGTCCCGCACCAGCCCGGGGCTCAGCACGGTGGACGGGTGGCTCTTCCCCTCCGTCTCTCACCTCCTGGGCAGGCAGTGGTTCCACGTTATCATTTTATGCCGAGAACTTCTAAACACAGGGGCTTGTTCACGAGTTTTGGGGCTGCGCGGAGTAGCCTGAGCCAGCTCTGCCCGTGGCCAGCTTGGCCTCCTGCTCCTCCTTTTCCTCTTCCTCCTTTCCCCTCTCCATGCCCTCCCGCCCTTCCCACCAGCCCCGCCGTGCTCTGCCCAGCGAGCTGCCCGTCCTGGCTGTGCCGTGACCCCGCCGTGCCGCGCCGGTGGCACCGGGGGCAGGCGGGAGGAAGCGGGGCCAGGAGCACTTCAAAGGCTCTGTATCTCCTCATGCAGCTGCCATAAAAAACAATCCAGGTTTCCGCTCCCGAGTCCCGCGTTGCCCTCGCAAGGGACATCTCTGGGGGCAAACGGATAAATCTTTCATCTCCTCGCTCTGGGTTTTATTAAATGCCTCGCACATCCATGGAAAACGCAGATTGCTGATAAATTCGAGCTGGTTACGGGAGAGGCAGATGGAGATTAACTCGCTGGACTGACTGGAAGCTGGTTCTTTCCAGGAAGATGGAGAGCTCTGGGATGTGCCGACACCGAAAGGCACAGCCTGTCCGAGTGGCACGGCCTGGGAGAGCACTGAGCCCGCCTCGGGAGAGGTGCTGCTCTCACACCCTCCTGGCTCCAGGGTTGGTGCAGAGCAAGCTTTGCCAAGCTCAGGATCATGGAAAGGATGTTTAACCCTGCTGCAGGGAGCGGGGGGTCCTGCCCAGAGCAGACACCGCTCAGGGAAGGGGAGGTACCAGGGCTCTGCATCACCTGGCCCCGCTCAAGATGAGCTTCGGCAACAACCCCTCTCCCCATCACCCCCCGTACACCTGTACGGATATTCCTGGGGGACCCCTGGGAATATGGCCAGGATGAGGGTGAAAATGATGGCTCCTCACCCAAAAATCAGGCAGAGCTACTGTGACTGTCACAGCTGAGAGGGAACCAGGCACTTGGGGAATGCAAGACTTGCTGCTCACATGGGACGTGTGGGGTGTTTCATTTTCCCTGAGCTCTTTGGGGAATTTCAAGTCCCACTGAAATGGCTGAATGAACTTGTTTAATCAACAGCTCCCCAGGCCCCAAAGGGTCCTCAGACCTCTAAAATTGGGCAGCAACAACAGAGAAATAGCATCTTCCCCATACCTGGGATGGAGGAAGGCAGGAAGTCATGGGACGAAGCTGTAGAAGAAAAAATTTGTGGGTTCACAAGGAGCAATGCTTTCTCCAGCCTGGAAAGGTGACTTCAGATATGGAGGCTCCATCCCAAAGGTCTCCTGGAGAAGTTTGAGCAGCCATGGAGGGCTGAGATAGGGACAGCTCATCCCGCTGCTTGAGGACAGACCCAGCAAACGTAGAAAACAGTTGCCCCAAGATATGAGATGAAATCAAATCAGGAACAAGAAGCTCAAGAATGAACTTCAAATGCCCTTTGGGGTAGCCAAGCACTCGGG
Organism: Parotia lawesii; assembly: GCA_003713295.1. NCBI lineage: Eukaryota > Metazoa > Chordata > Aves > Passeriformes > Paradisaeidae > Parotia > Parotia lawesii. The sequence continues at coordinate 1,857,872 of RAHM01000020.1, read as the reverse complement.
GCTGTTCTAATCAGTAACCTCCCCATTCCCTGGCCGCTGCAGCAAGCCCTGCTAAGCAGACAGATTTTCCATTAAGCCTGGAAGAAATGGCAAAGTGCCTTAATGAATGTCAGAGTTAATACCCCGTTTGTTATAGGCTGCGACTGCAATGTGATGGGTTTATAAAGCCGGCCCCTCATTACCCTTATCAATATTATTCTTACTCAGTTCCCGTCTGCAGGCCAGATCCACATCCAGCCCTTGGCTGCGGCTGCTCGACATGGGAGCTGGCTGCCTGAGGATCTGCAAGCCATCCTGCACCAGGGCATTTTCAAACCAGTAAAAAAGGGAATAAAATCCAAGAACTAAGGCAGGTTGAGCGTATAAAGCGTGTGTCTGAGCGAGCGCGCAGTGCGAGGCATCGCTGCAGCCGCTGCGGCTCTGATTGAAACCAGACTCAGGAAAGAAGGGCTGTAAACGTTTTTTCACTGCCTGTCCTAAGAAATTTATGTCTCACCCACTCCATCATCTCCTTCAGGGCTGCCTTTTTTTGCAGCTGTCTTCAGAGACCATCGGCTGAGCCCCTTTATGAAGTCCAGTCCATGATGTCACCCGGAACCATAACTCACTCACCTCCCTGGCTGGGCTCTGCGCGGGGGTGCCCCATAAATAAYGGCCCAGGCCGGGGGGAAGCCTGCCCTGCTCGACGAAAACCTTCCTGACATCGGAAGGGAAGAGAGAGGAATATGCACATGGGGCAGGGGGACCCAGAGCGGGGTTTGATGAACTCAAAATCACAACTGCACAGAGCAAATGAGACAGAAAAGCGGCTGATGTTGTGTCCAGCAGAACCTGCTCTGGAGAGGCCAAGGTGAGCCCCAGCTGCCTGGACATCCATTAAACCTTCCAGGGCTCTGCCTCCTGTGGAGAAATCCAAACCATGTGCCGGAGCCCCAGCCCAGAGCGTTGTTTGCTGCCTGGGATTAAAATGACTCAGCAGCYGGGATGGGTCCGTCCTTCAGTAGCACCCAATTGGTCATGACTGAAATGTGCTCTGTGTTGGGGTAGTTTTGGGCCCCACATCCTGGTGCAGTTGCTGCTCACCCATCACACTTCTCGAGAGCAGGTGTCCACATCAGAGAGCGCCAGGCCCCCGCCAAGGCCCATCCCCACGGTGGGGAAGCTGAGGGTAATTGTTTCATTGTGTCTGATAACATGTGGTTTTGCCATATTTATAATCCAGCACTATTAAAAGGGGAAAAAAGAGATCAACTCAAAATCCTTCCACCGCAGTTGGCTCTAATTGTCCCTGTCCCACCACTTCCCCCTTTCCTAGTCCTGCTTGTGGGCTGTTTTGGCAGCAGAGCCAAAGCAGGAATGAGCTGTTGGGATGAAGTTTATCCTTCGGTGGGATGGCCTCACTGGGGAGGACTGAGCGCTCTCGGTTTTCCTGGGAAGCCTCGACTGCATCTGCTTGGGAGCAGAGCCCGAGGAGTGCCACCTCCCCGGGACACCTTCACCACTCTGCTGGAGCCACACCCAAGGTAAGTCATGACCTTCCCCCTGGAATTTCATCAGTTAATGCCACTGGAACTCTGCAGTCAACAGGGCTGGTCCTGGCCGCTGGAAAACGCACAGGCCGAGAAGAAAGGGCTGTTCTCACATCTCCCGTGTTTCTTCTCTTCCACTTGTGGATTTGCAGGGTTGGATCTGTGGTCCCCAGACACTTGTTGAACCTCAGAAGTCCCCTCCCCGTGATGGCTGTTGCCAAGAAAATACACAAGCAGAAAGACTCCAACAGCATCTGCAGGACGTCCCCTGAGCCACACATTCCAGAAAACTTTGGAGTTTTGGAGGGCAGGAGCAGGTTYCGAGTGCTTGGTGATGTGGGCCATGTTCTCAGTGCCTGGAGCTGTGCCACTGAAATGTCCTCAGGGACTGGGAATGCTGTGCAGCCATTCAGTGGGCATCTGCTGGAGTGTGGGATGCATCCAGGGATTTGGTTCTGAGCCGGAATTTATTGCCCTCTCCTCTCCTTTCCTCTCCTCAGCAGATACAGAAGTGGGGGAGGGTGATGGTGTCTTTTTCCCTTTCTTTCCTCCCAAACTGAAATTAAAACCAGCCAAAAGCCCACCATGATGGGAATGTCTGTGAGCTAGAGTGTGCTCGGGGTGGCCACACAGGTCCATGGGATGTTCCAGGCAGCGGATGCATGGACCTTTCTCCCACACCAAAGGATAATATTTGTGGAAAGGGCTCTCCCATGTGTCCCCAAACCCCCACAGCCTTCTCAGGCTTCTCTTTCTCCTTTTTTTATATTCCGAGTTGCGCTCAAAGCCCTCGAAACCACTCCAGCAGAGCTTGCCCATTATCCGTGGGATGTAGAGGAGGGCTGTTGCCATGGCACTGCAGCATCCCCCTCCTTCACGGCGGCTCCTGGGGGGCTTCACCCCTCTGTACCTGGACAGGGGCTCTGGATCCCTCACCAGGGAGGGCCCTCCTGCGGTCCCTGGGGGCTGCGCCACCAAGGATTCCAGCAGCCTCTCCCTCCAGGTGCATCCCACTGGTCCTTGCCAGCCTCTACCACTCGGCGATGACAAGCGCCTGTCAGCCTTTGTGCTCCCTTCCCGTGGAATGTGAGGGATCCCCAAGGAGGAGCACGGGGCAGGGATGTGGCTGCTACCCCTCAGCCCCCGCCCTCTCCCTTTCCCCCCACTCCCGTCCCTCCCGTGCATCCAGCTCCCCTCGGCGTGGCTGCCTCCCGTGCTGGGATAATGACTCCAACATTGCCGTGGCATTCGGGATTCCAGCAGCACTTGTGGGGTTCCTCGCTGCTGCCGTGTCCCTGCGCCGCCGGGAGGGCTTTTCAGCGCGGCTCGGCTTTGCTCCCCCCGCCACACAATGGAGACAATGGCGTTCAAAAAGCTGAGAATGGAAGGGAGGGAAGTGGCTCGTGTTTAACCTTTCGCGGGCAGCGCGAGGAGCCGGGGCTGGCGTTGTCAGGGGGACGCGAGCGGAGCTCTCCGCCTGCCCGCGCCGGTGCCCGCGCCCGCTGCCCGCCGGAGCTGTCAGCTCCCATTACGGCCCTCCATGGACGCGGCCGTCCCCCGGCACAAGGAGCCTTTATTCCTTTGGATGGGAACCAGGAGAAGTGGGAGAATGCGGCGCTGCGTGGGCTCGGATCCCCCAGCTGCGATGTTTCGGTGTCTGGTTTTACAGGCAACCAGAGAAGGGGGCAGGGACCCCCGGGCTGGGAATGGCTCTTCCTCCCTCATGGGCCCTTCCCGGGGTGGGAGCGGTGGAGACTTTGTCACCTGGTCCCTGCTGTCGCATGAGTCACCGAGCAGGAATTAGAGCATGTAATGGTCCCGTTTCCATACCGCCATTCCGGGACCTGAGTGTTGCTGATGGATCCGGCCTCCGTGTCCCACCTGGCTGGGACAGCACAAGGTGACACCTGCCGGGGCTGTGCCGGGGGTGCCGAGCTCGCCGAGGGGCTTTGGCAGGGCTCGGAGTGGGGCTCGGTTTATGGGGTTTGTGGTATCGGTTGTCAGGGAGTTCGTGACTGACGTCGGGAAAACGCTTCCTGGCAGCTGTGCCGCAGTTTGGAGGCTGCAACCCGAAGGGGGGGACCCGTGGCCGGGCCGTGGGGACTGTCCCCGTCCGGGGGAGGCGGGACAGGAGCCGCCTGTGGATGCTGCTGCGGGAACACCACGTGTGAGCATAAACCCTGCAAGCAGCAGGGTATTGTCAGATCCAAACACCTCTGGTGATCCACGGCTGACCACGGAGTGACAGAGAACTCCTCCCAAGCTACGCTTTAATTTTTCTCTTTCTAGAGAATTTGGAAACATCTGTGCCTGCCTCTCACATTACTCCGATTTTGGTGTCATCTTTGCCTTCTGATCCAGAGGAGTTATCGTGGTTTCTTTTCCCTCGATCCAGATTGTGCTGAGTATTCGTGTTGCTGCCTTCCCAGGAGTTCACACTTGATTTCGCTCTGAACTCTTGGATAAATACCATCCAGGCTGGGGGATTTACTACACTTTCTCCAGTTGCTCCCTGATTTCCTCCTTAGAGACCTCCCTGCCCGCTAAGGTCACATTCTGATTTCCTATGCACAATGCCTTTGAAATGGAAATGTTTCCCCTCATTGTCTTCTCCAGTAAAGATCAAGAGGAAGAACTCTTTTCTCCCGGCTTTTCCACCCTCCATAATCATCCTCTTCTCTCCAGGGACCAAACGCGTGCCACGGTCCCACACGCCACAGTCTGACAGGCAGCAGTCTCATGTGTGAAGTCCTTCAGTGAATTTCCAGGCTTGTTCTGGCCCCTCTTGGGCTGTTTTGGGACACCCTTGTTTCTGATCCCCAAAGAAGTTGCTTTCCAAACCAGGAAGAACTTTTCCATCTAATTTTAAAGGGGAATTGTATGTACCTCCAGTTAGCACAATCCCTATTTCCATGGCCAGAATGGATTCCCTCTTCTCCCTTCATTCCTGACTCACCGCCCTGCACAAGTCAGGTGGGTCCCATCCCCATGCCCAGCTGTCCAGGGCAGATGATTACATCCCGGATTGTCTTTGGGAAGCTGTCCCATCCCTCCTGCTCCCAAGGACGTGTCAGGAGATGAGGGTCTGCCTGAGAGGCTCAGCACCCTCAGCACTGCTGGGCTGGATCTGGGCCAGGTGCCTCAGCCCCCAGCCCTTCATCTGCAGCTCAGCTCCCATCTCGTGCCGGGGCCGTGCCAGCAGAACTCCATGGAATGCCATTTCCCGATGTTCTGCTTGTTAACAGTTGCCCACAAAGATTTAAAAGTCTCAGATGTGTGTCCAATCTGTTGGCTTTGCTAGAGTGATCAGAAGGGACCCAAAGGACTTGTGACTATCTTGAAATGTTATTAGAAGTTTGCCTGAATCGCTGATTTTTAGAACAATAACCTTCCCAAAGACTTCAAGCCATTCCTCTGCAAATTGGATTTGAAATAAAATTAAAATGTGATGGAGGGAATTTTCTATATGCTGGGGGGAGGATTTTTGCTGGAGCTCAGCGAGCAGAGGGTGTGGTGTAAAATGTACAGAATTATTTTAGCTGCAGCATGCTTTCCTCTGTGCCCTTTTTCCCAGTCTCTCCTGGAGTAGGAACTCCATAACATTTGATCCTTTAGACAAACTTTCAAACCCGTAATGTTCAAGTGGGTTTGAAATTAGGCATAAAGAGTTTGTTCATCCTGAGGAATCTCTGAAATGGATTAGTGAGAGTTCCTTGTCTTACAGTGGGAATCTGAGGAAGCAACCAAGGATCACCCGGAGCCAAAAGAAATGAGAATTATTGGGTGAAGTGATGCAGTTTTACACATCCGGTTTGAGCACCTCACCCCAGGGCAGCATCTGCCTGAGGACACTCGCCAGGTCTCAGTAAACTCGTCCCTCTCATTGCCCATCCCTGGTGTTCCCAGCAGGAGATGATCCCAGAGAGCCACTGGCTATTGCTGCGTATTAGTGATGGAACAAGGGGAAAATTGGCACAAATCATTAAGAATGCCTGATAATTCTCCAAGTGAAAGCCCAGCTGGGCTCAGCAGCTTTCCCAGATCCATTTCCCTGATTTACAGTCATCATTATTCTGGGAATCCTCCACCCCTGCAGCGCCACTCAGCCGAGAGSCTTGGAGCTGCCTTTCCTCATCCTTCAGCCACAGGAGCCTGAAGTCAACCCTACCCCCACATTCCCACCCCGTGAGGTCTCCAGGGTCTCCTGGGGGAACTGGGAAGAGACAGTGGTGGTGTCTCTCCTGGGAAGAGAAGGAGGTGGTTTCCTCTGGTGGCCAAAGGCTGCGCTTGGTCACTGGAAAAGGACTCTGCTCATGCTCTTTGGCTGTGTTTTAGTGGCAAATCCACGCAGGACAGGAGTTCCTGTGCAGGGTGKCTTCCAGGTCCTTCCCAAGACAGAGGAAATGCTGATGAACACAGAGCTGTGGAGGGACCTGAGCTCTCAGGGAGGAACAGCCGGTTCGTTCCCATGTTCACTGTTCCCAGGTAATGGGGACCTGTGCCTCATTCCTGTTTTTTACTTTTCCCAGAYAATGGCAGTCGTTGGCTCATTCCCATGTTCACTTTTCCCAAATAATGCAGATCGTTGTCATCCCCACTCTCCCTTTTCCTGCATGATGGGGAGGCGGAGCTCTCCCAACCCCTGCGATGGTTCCTGGAGGATTTTGTTCCTCCCCAGCCCCGAGGGTGTTTATTGAGCCTGAGCTGGCGGGAACAATCCTCACCTCTGGATCCTCACCTCTGGATGCTCACCTCTGGATGGCAGTGCCAGGTCACAGCAGGGACAGGGACAGAGATGCCACCGTGCCATCGGCCACTTTCCCCTCCCCACCCTGCGCTGGGACTGCCCTGAACGCTTCCTCTCTGCGAGTTTTCCACATTTACTTTCTGTATTTCTTTGCCAGCCAGCACAAGGGAAGGATGCTCGGCAGGTCCTCTCCGTTCGGGAGAGCGTTCCCTATGAAATGGGAACGAACACGCAGCAGCACTGAGGGAATATTCCCATATTGTTCATTCAGACGCCTGAGCCTGCACTTGGTTTGTGAGCCCCGAGCTGAGCCAGGTGTGGGGACAGAGCAGGGGGAGACAAGAAAACCCCTCTGCACAGGGGTCCTGGGGCTCAGCTTGCCAAAATAATGTCACTTACGGAGCGTTCAGGTGACACCAGGAGAGGGGTGCTGGCTCTGGAAGGCCCTGCCAGGGCTCTCCCTGCTGCCTGTGGCCCCACAGCCTCAGGGCTTTAGGCAGAGCAGGGAGACTTCAAGTCCTTCCTCAAAACACAAATCTAGGTGAACATAATCAGAAAATGAAAATCATTTTATATTGAAAAGTCAAAGGGTTTCTTTTGGAGGAAATATTGAAATGTCTTAGTTCAGCCCAATTCGTTTTTCCTTTTGGGACAAGGGAGGCAAAATAAAGAAGCAAATACAGAAATAGATGGAATATGCCAGGGTTTTTTGTTGGGTTTTTTTTTTGAATCTGGATTTTGCACCTCTCGTAAACTGCTGATGGATGCATTTGTCCAACTCCAACTTCTACCATATCCATTTATCAGCTGTGGCCTCTAAAGCAGCACTTCCCTGCTGCACGGTTCCTACCAGGGAAGCAACAACCACAATGCAAAACAAGAAAAACACATGGAAACACAGGGCTTCTACCCCTCCTCATGCACCCGTCGGTGCCCTTGAGCAGGTTCTGTGTTCTCGGTGTTTTCTGTGTCTCTACCCATCCCCAGCCCCGCTGCTGCCGTGCTTTGTGCGGCCGAGCTTTCTCCGCGATGGCTTTTCCATTGTCATCCGCGCAGGGCCAAAGGCAGAATGCATTAAAGCCACCGGCTGGGGGGGRGCAGCGATATTTGCGTCTCTTGCAGTTAATTCTCCGAATCGCTTCCCATTCGCTCCCTTCTCCTTCATTTGGGGCACTTCCGTGGATGCTCCCGGCGGTGCAGGGGGAGGCGAGGCGCTGGTTTGACCCTCGGCTCATGGGGTTCACTGCAAGGAGCTTTGCCTTTGGAGCAGGTGGGATGGGGAAGAAGTGCAAGAGGCCTCACCCGGAGGGTGTCCAGGGACGTGGGAAAAGCCGGCCCTGTGCAGGGCTGGGCTGGACTTGCTCCCTCGGGGAGGGCAGCGGGAAACCTGGCCCAGGGCGGAGCTGCTCCAGCGGCTCCCGCATCCCCCGGAGCCCGAGCAGTCTCCTCTCTGCTGACAGTGACTCCCTTCTTCATTCCAGAGCACAACCTCGGCTGCATCAAGGCCCTGTGCAGGTGCTGCAGCGAGCTGGGACCCCGGGCAGCCCCTGCGAGGGGACACAGGCGCCTCGTGCGGGTGGGGCTGCAGCAAAGAAACCCCCCAGGGGACACTCGGGGTCACTGCAGGAGGCGGTGCAGGCTGCAAGAGGGGACAGGGCTCCTGCACTCACCAAAGGATGAGGGGACACCCAGGAACAGCAGACCCCGAACCAGCTCGGTCCCCTCCTCATCCCCCTGGCTCTCCAGCATGGAGTCGATGGCAGCGGCCGCCTCTCCACTGTGCTCCTGCCCAAAACATCAGGATCTGGAGGCACTGGGATATTTATTCCTGCCTTTTGCCCCTCGGCTCTCCCTGGAGTAATGATGTATGAACAGTGCCGGGTTTCCATCCCCTGAAGCTGCTCCGCCAGCCTGATGCACAACCCCGCTCCTGGGGGTACCCCAGGGCTTTCTCCAGGTCACGGGGCTACCTCTGGATTTCCTGGATTGTCTGAATTCCTCGTGCAAAGTTGTACATTTCTGAAATTCTATTTTTGGATTAATGAACATTTGGCAACAATACGAAGCCTGTTTGTAGCCAGGGGGGTGACCCTCCTAATGTATTCCCCATGCCTCCTSTTCCCTCTGGGCCAAACTGCCCCCCAGGAAAGCCCTGGAGCCTTTCCCAAGTTTACCCCAGGAATGAAATCCTCTCCATGTCTGCCACAGTGAATTTTTCCTCGGTCCACAGGCACTTTCTCTTTTCCCCACCTGCCCGAGAGGGAGAGAGGAAGGAGGGGAAGCAGATGGAGGCAGAGCTGCAGACATGAAGTGTGAGAAAGGCAGCGGGGAAGAGGAAATTTGAGCATCAGGAAATTCTTCCGAGCACAGTGAGGTGTCAGACAGAGCGATTGCCTTCCCGGGAATGGGGACCGGCCCCATGTCTTGGGAAAAGAAGGGAGATTCAGGTTAGAGCAGACCAAAACCTGCAAGGCCCTGCACTGGCCAGGCTGGGATCAGCATCCTTGTTTCCCTCTCTGGTGTAAAGGAGGATCCATGAGAGGAGGATCCGTGGGTTCAGCTCATTTTCCACCTGAATCCCCTCTGCTCTGGAGCCAGCCTGGGAGAGCTGGGGGTGTTCAGCCTGAAGAAAAGGCACCAGGGAGACCTCAGAGCCCCTTCCAGGGTCTGAAGGGGCTCCAGGAGAGCTGGAGAGGGACTTGGAAGAAGGGATGGAAGGACAGGACAAGGGGGAATTGCTTCTCACTGCCAGAGGGCACGGTTAGATGGGATATTGGGGAGGAATTGTTCCCTGTGAGGGTGGGAGGCCCTGGCACAGGGTGCCCAGAGAAGCTGTGGCTGCCCCTGGATCCCTGGAAGTGTCCAAGGCCAGGCTGGATGGGACTTGGAGCAACCTGGGCTAGTGGAAGGTGTCCTGCCCATGGCAGGGGGTGGGATGGGATGAGCTGCAAGGTCCCTTTGAACAGAAACCAGTCTGGGATTCCATGATTCCCACAGTGTGGAGCCAGAGCTGTACTCTGTCCATCTCCAGCCACCTGGTCCCACATGTCCCCCCAAGCCCTGGGAGTTGAAGACTCCTCACAGCTCCTGCCCAGTCCTACATCAGCTCTCAGTGGGAGTTTTGATGCCGCAGGAGTGGGAATTCCATAAAACATCCCGAGCTCTCCCTGCATCGGCACTTGCCAAGCGGGTCCCTCTGTGTGGGCTGTGCTGGGGTGACACCTCCAGCCCGCCCCCAGACAGGAGGAGTAGCTCGTGCACTGATGTAAAACAGGGGATGAAAGGTCCCCCGTGACTTTTTTTGCCTATTTCATCCCCAAATAATTCTGCGAGAGAATTTTTGTGTAATTGGATTAAGTGTGGGGAACTTGTCCTTGCTGACAGATTGCACAGGCATGAAACCAACATCAGGGGGGTGTCACTAAATCTTCTTTTACTGGGAAAAAAAAAAGCAAATAGTAATTCAGGTTTGCAGCCAAACCAGATTTACCCAGCCCCGATGCAGAGGATGGATTGTTCCCCATTTGTCTCACAAAAGCCACTGAGACCCCTTTATTCCTCTAGTTCCATTTTATGAGCATGAGCGACTTCACTCACCTTTTTCTGTGAAAGGGGACCATTTTTTAAGAGCAGCCCGTGTTTGAGGGACGCGATGCCATGGCAGATCCGTGGATATCTCCACTCTCCAAAGGAAGGGCTATTAAGGAGATAAGGGATTGAGAGAACGCTCTCTCTGTAGCGCTAAAGAGCGGAGGAGGAAGATAACTTGGGAGCTCTGGTAAAGCCACCAAGCATTCTGTGAATAAAACTGTTCGAGGAACCAATTTTCCTCACTGCAGCGATTGTGTTTTCCTGAGGGTGATGTTTATCCATTGGCTCTGTTCCCACAGCTCAGACACATCCAAGGCTCGCCCAGGGCCCCATCCAGCACTCGCTGCAGAGCCCAGAGAGGCTCAGGGAGAGCTGGGAGTGGGAGCAGGCGAAGCCGGGCTTAAAACCCACTGTCCTGCACACCAGGGGAGGTTCAGCTTGGACAGCAGCAGGAATTTCTTCGTGGAAAGGGTGGTCAGGCACTAGGAAGGGGCTGCCCAGGGAGGTTTGGAGTCCCCATCCCTGGAGGTGTCCAAGGAAGGCCTGGAGGTGGCACTCAGTGCTCTGGGCTGGTGACAAGGAAGAGATCGGGCACAGGTTGGACTTGATGGCCTTGGAGGGCTTTCCCAACCTCACTGGTTCAGTGACTCCATTAAGTCCATCCCAGCCCGTGGCTGCAGCACCCACAAAGGCACCACCAGGTCATCCCAGGGATGAGCCAGTGTTGCCTGCCCAAGCTGAGTCCAGTTTTTCCCTTCACAGGGGGTCCCACAGCAAAGCCCGGAGCATGTGGAGCATGAGGAGCGCTCCAGGACACCCCGAGCTGTCTGTGCCCCCCCAGCTCCCAGCCCTGAGCGAGGAGCCAGCTCCTCTGTCAGTTATTTACAGAGCTCCATGGGCCACATCCAGCACGCTTGGATCAGCCCCCAAGCTCTTAATGAGATTACAAAGTTTATTTTAGTTGAGAAAGACACCAATAAAAAGGATTTAAAAATCCCTCGGCGTCTCGCCATACCCCAGAGTGCTCGGCCAGTGGGAGAGCTCCTCCAGCTCCCGCGTTTGTTTTCCTTTCGGAGCAGCCGAGGCTGCTGCCTCCTACATTCCCGTGCATTAGCAGCCTCTTCCCAGGCTGACCCCATGTATTATGGATGTGCTAAAATCTTCATGTTCTGAATAGGAGCTGCATTATTCATGGCTCTGCTTAGAGTTTGTCTTTAAAAGCCCTGCAGCCTTTTAATGAAATGCTCCGATTTTAACAGCAGCCAAGACCAGATATTTTGCTTTAAATTTTTTAAAAGTCATCTCTGTGGATTTTTCCCCCTGTTCTCCCCCTCTCTTTGAAGGCTCAAGGCCACTCAGAAGACGGGGTGGTGGTGGAGGACAGAGGGGGATGAGGAGGTGTGAGGGTTCGGGGAGGAGAGGATGGGAGGTGCTGATGGCCCCGAGCCCCTTCCAGCCCCACAGGTGGGGTCAGGGGTGCTGGACGTCCCCAGGTCCCCGAGGGGAGTGGGAGCTCCATGGGCATCAGGGCTGCAGCCAGAGGATGCACTGGGTGTGTAGCACTGAGCCTCTCCCAGCCTTGGGCAGCGGTGTCGCTCCTGATTTGAGTGACACCGAGGTTTCCTTGGAACTGTTATGAAAGGAGGGAAAGGGGGAAGATGGAGAGAGCAGCACCCCTGGTCCCTGTGGGGTGGGGTGGCGGTTCAGTGTGGAAGGTGTGGGCAATAGGTGGTGGGTGGGATGGAGGGTGTGGGGACCCCACAGATGTCCACCAAGAAATTCCTAAGGCTGGCATGAGCTGCCCAGCACGCCCTGCCTGATGTGGGAGCAGGGAGAGAGCTCCAAAGGCTCTGCCTGGGGTGCAGGAGCGCAGCACGGAGCGAGCGCAGCCCCCGTGCGGGCACAACCCCAGCCCCGTCGCGGGGCTGCCTCTGCCTCCACCTGCAGTGAATTTGGCCTAATGACTTAAACACAGATCCCGTTTCCAGGCAAACATCCCAAGTGTTCTGTCCCTGGTGGCAGGGAAACTCCTTAAATCAAAGCGGAGCAATCCGATAGCCGGGGCCGCAGCTCGGGGCTTTATTGATCACATCTGGGCTGGGGCTGGGCTGGGACTGGGCTGGGACTGGGAAGCGACTGGGATGGGACTGTGGGGAGCTGTGGGCTGGGTCCCTGGGGACACACTGCTCTCCTGCCCTGCTCAGAGCCCCGGCCCTGCAGCCCCTCACGCCGAGCACTGGAAGGAGAGACAAGAAACGCCAGAATTTCTGACAGCTCCAGCCTTTCCGAGCCCAGTGCCACAGATTCCTTTTGTCTCTCCAGTTCCCAGGAGTTTCAGAGCACATTGAATATTGCTGTTATTGTTTGGTAGGGTTTTGTGCTAATTCCTTGTTACCTCTGAGACTTGGGTATAGAAAAGTTGGAAAAAAGCAAGAGATTGGGGGAATTTCCCTTCCTCTGCGCTCCAAATGTGATTAAACACCAAGGTCCCCTCGGCACCGGGCTGTGACATGCGGTGCTGGCAGTGCAGTGCTGGGGTGGCCGCCTCCCACCCAGGCTCATTCCTGAGCTGCTCCTGGTAACTCCCGGGAGTTAATGGTGTGGGACACACCAGCAGTGGCAGGGTCCCACTGCGCTCTCTGCCGTGCCTTGATCACTCTCTGGGGTGGACATCCCTCTCTGCCGGGGTTTCAGCTCCGTGGGAAGGAGGTTTTTGAGGCAATCACTGGTTATGCACACCCTGCCAGCACCTTGGGAGGAGCAGGGAAAGGTGGGATGGGGCACTTGGAGGGAGAAGCAGGGCCAGGCTGCCATTAGCCGGGCTGAGCTGTCAGTGCTGGCCCTGACGGCTCTGCCAAAAGGCAGGTGCCACATGCAGCTACAGCGCTGGCAGGACAACGCCGCCGTGTCCCAGGCCGTGTGCCCGGGTCCAGGGCAGCCCTGGCTGGGTGCCAGTCCCCTGTAGCTCAGCAGGATTGCGGCCCCGTCCCTGTTCCTGGGCCTTCCACATCCTCCCTCTGCGCGCATCAGGAGGCTCCGAGAGCCGCCACGGCCCCTCGGGGGAGCATCCGTCATGTCCCATTTGGGAGGCAGGACTCTTCCCGTCACATTGTTGTGTCTGGAAGCAGGTCACCCCTCGTTTCCATAAGATCACATTTCCAGGCCAGCGCTGCCCGCAGCCCTGCCATTCATGCTCCATTGGAGAGCCGCTGCTGCCTGCACGGAGCGCGGGGATAAAGTGATGTCTTAATTCATTGCACATTCTTAAATAAAGGAGCAGGAGAGAAAGGGAGCGGCTCAAGGTCAGCACTCGTTGCTGAGTGAGATTTCTTCAGCAGATTGTCTAAAATAGCCTGGAAAAAATAAATAAAAGCAAATTGATGGACACGCTATATTGAGGCGATGGGAAGTGAAGATGAAAAGAGAAGTGCCAGCTTGACTGCCAGCTTGGTGTGAGAATAAAACCTGCAAAAATATTCTCAATTGGTATTTTAATGGCTGACCTGAATGCTTAAAAAACCTCAGGATTGGTGACTTGAGCCAGGCAGATGCTGAAGCCATTTGTGCGTGGGTAACACTGGGAGAATCCTTCAAAAATTATTTAATGATCAATCTCTCCAGTTCTGGCTGGAGCTGACCAAATTCATTTGAAATCAAAAGAAAGGCTCTCCATTACTTCCTTGAGCTTCGGATCAGGACCCTGAAGGCATTTAGGAGGCTATGTTTTGTTTTGTTCTGTTTTGTTTTGTTTTGTTTTGTTTTCCACAGATATTCCTGTGAATACTTTGAGGGGGTGTTAATTGGAACTGGTGATGGAAGCTGGACTTCGCAGACTGTTGGTTTGACATCCTTGACCTTCAAGCCCATCCCATCCCACCCCTGCCGTGGGCAGGGACACCTTCCACTAGCCCARGTGGCTCCAAGCCCCGTCCAACCTGGCCTTGGACACTTCCAGGGACCCAGGGGCAGCCACAGCTTCTCTGGGCACCCTGTGCCAGGGCCTCCCCACCCTCCCAGCCAGGAATTCCTTCCCGATATCCCATCTAACCGTGCCCTCTGGCAGTGGGAAGCCATTCCTCCTTGTCCTCTTCCTCTATCCCTTGTCCCAAGTCCCTCTCCAGCTCTCCTGGAGCCCTTTTAGGCCCTGGAAGAGGCTCTGAGGTCTCCCTGGTGCCTTTYCTTCTCCAGGTGAACACCCGTAGCTCTCCCAGGCTGGCTCCAGAGCAGAGGGGTTTTAATGAGTTGCAATTATTATTTTGGCCCTTTAAAATAATCATTCAAAAAACCCAAAAAACTAACAAAAATGGGAAAACATTGCTGGGATGGGATGGAATTATTCCAGCAGGAATTACAGCTGACTGCCCTGGAAAGGCTGACAGGAACAGAGGCTGGATGGGGTCAGATTCCCCTTCCCAAAGCCCAGGGTCTGTTTTTTCCAGGTGTGAGCAGAGCAGTCCCAGGGGGATGAAGAAGGTACCAGACATCCCTCGCACATCCTCTGAGGTGAATTCCCAGCTGGACATCGGCCCCTGTCCCCTCTTTGGAACAGCTCTGGGGGTTGTTCCAGTGCAGGTCCTGCCTGTGGTGCGCTCAGGGTGTCACAGTGTCAGGGACGATCCCCAGAGCACCTGTGTGACAAACATTAAACATTCCCTGGCTGTTCGTGCTCGGATGTGACACAGCAGGGAAGCTGGAGCTGCCTGGAGAGAGGGCGAACCGGACTGCCAGGAGAGACAGGGAGTGCAACTGCTGCCTTTTGGTCCAAAACAGGAATTTCTGGTTAAAAACAAAATATGGCTGAGATAAATAAAGACGAGTTAAAATATAGGCAGCTGCCTTGGAGATCTTTCCTGCAGGCAGATACTGAGCCTGCTGACAGCTCCCTGGCACGGAGAGGCTCCGAAAGCCACACCACTTCCAGTGGCTGGGAAGGAGAGATCCTGGGATGTGCACCGGCGTTCCTGAGCAATCAAAACCTCCGGAAGCAAGGGCTGAGGTGTCCTGTGACAGCAGGAGCCCAGCTGTGYGGACTGGGAGCAGTGCTGAGTCATGGAGTCACAGAATCCCAGAATCACTGAGGCTGGAAAAGTTCTCCAAGGCCATCGAGTTCAACCTGTGCCCCATCCCCACCTTGTCACCAGCCCAGAGCACTGAGTGCCACATCCAGCCCTTCCTTGGACACCTCCAGGGATGGGCACTCCAAACCTCCCTGGGCAGCCTCTGCAAATGCCTGACCACCCTTTCCATGAAGAAATTCCTCCCGATCCCACAGATGGAGGGGTCTCTCATCCCACCGCCCAGCCACCATTCCCACTTTGCCTCGTGGCTCACGGAAGGACATTTGTCCCATTCCAGCAATGCAACAGCCCAAACTAAACCAGGGCTGGAGCTGCTCAGTCTCTGCTCCCAGGCTTCCCTCTGGATCCTGCTCCTGCCCTACCACAGCTTCCACTTGCCTGGAGCAGGATTATTCCCCCATGGATGTGAGCTCCTGCTGGCTCTGCCACTCACTGACCAAGTGCTGCAGCACAGATATCCCGGGATTAAAACAATTGGCAATTCTGAGTGCCCAGTTTGAGGCAGGGGATGTGTTTGATGGCACTTGGCCTTCTCTGTAACAGTCTGGCTGTTCCAAGCCCAGCTCCTGATGGCTCTCCCCGGAGCCAGGGATGTTCAGCACCTCTGAAGTCAGCTCCCAGGATCTTGGATTTGGATATTTAAGGCATAAGGCTCGCATGAGATGTTCTGTTCACAAAAATCAGCAAAAATATTGTCTAGGGACACCAGCAGACATCATGGCCTGAGCTGGGGACTGCTCCCCAGAGGGGTGCTGGCATGCCTGAATCCCAAATCCATCTGCCATCCTTCCTCTTCCTGCTTCACAGCCCCCATCCTGATCAGGATTTTAATGGCAAAGATACAGCAAATTCTGACGAGCTGTCCTTGCTCACGGCTCAGCACATGGCCAAGCCCAGCCGTGTTTTCCAGGCAGGAGGACACAAAGGGCATGTCCAGGCACAAAAACATCCTCCTTTGGAGGCTCCTGCTGTAAAGAGACCTGGGGAAGAGTGAGAGCATCGTAAAGAAGCGGCTGTCAGAATTCAGCACATTTTTTTCATGGCCTTCATTCCTGGGAGCAGATTTCAGCATTTTGGCTGAAACTTCGCAGAGTGATTTCGCTCCAGGCAGACACCGGCCTGGAAAATTTCATCTCCAACCATTCCAGTTTGGGAAAGCCAAGAGCAACTGCAAACACAGACCTGTAATGTGTGGAGTGGGAGCAGCCTGGGAACCAGCATTGCACCCTGCACCCCATTCACTCCTCTCTTTCTGTAATTATTTGCTTAATCACAGCACACTTTTAATCCTGTGCCCTAATTAATGTGCTGTTAAGAGCCGTGCAGGCCATAAACCTCCCCGTGGCATGAGCAGGATCATTTGCATTTGAGCTCGTTTTTTCAGCCCAGGATCTTGAAGCACTTTCTGAAGTAGAGATCATTAACCTCAGGTTCCAGCTGGCGAGGCCCAGACAGAGGAGATGTGACACCAATTGTCTCTCTCAGCAGCGATGTCCTTGTCTGGCAGATCACTGGAATATCCACCGGAATGCACTATCTGGGAGTGCTGCTGTCCTGGGGGATCCCAGGAGTGCTGAGCTCAAGCACCACCTCTCCGTGGATGTTCTCCCTGTGCTCTGGCTTGTGGTTGTTGCCACCACCGGAGAGTGATGCTGGCATTGTCCTGCCCGTGGAGAAGGAGGATGGCACTGGGATGGCAGGGGAGGGGCAGACGTGCTGTGTCTGGAACTGGGAACAGGGACAGTGGGACAGCAGTACAGCAGGACAGCAGGACAATGGCCCAACATCCCCCCTGAGCCTGGGCTGCAGGAAGTGCTGGCCTTGCTCCGGGATGGGCTCTGGGTGCCCGCCAGCGGCTCCCGATGGATGCGCTCGCTCCAGGGCTGTTTACACAGGTGCTGCTTTGAAAAGCAAATGTTGCTGTTCATAAAATACTTTGCATCCATTTCCTGGGGAGCAGCGGAGCGGAGCAAGGTGGCTGAGCCCTGGCAGTGCCGATGTTCCGCTGCCAGCAGCTCCCGGTGTCCCAATGCCGCGTCCTTGGCACATCATCCCTGCAAACTCTGCTGTCCCTGACGGGCTGGAGGTGGATGCAGGTGAAAATAGAGATCAGCAAAACTCTCCCAGGCCCTGCCTTAAAAAACTCTGCTGGAGAGAAGGACAGTTTCCCTTTTTAGGTCTCTCTGGGTAGAGACAGCCAGAACTGTCTGGAAACAGCAAGAGGAATCTTCATTTCCTCTGGGTGTGCCTTCCATGACTGCCGGCRAGCTTAGCTTTGGGGTGCACACAGATTTCAGGCTATTCCCCTAAATACTTAATAGAATCATAGAAATCCAGAATGGCTGGGTTGGAAGGGAAATTAAAGCTCATCTTGTTCAAATCCCCAGGGCAGTGACACCTTCCACGATCCCAGGCTGCTCCAAGCCCTGTCCAACCAGGCCTTGGACACTTCCAAGGATGGGGCAGCCACAGCTTCTCTGGGCAACCTGTTCCAAATTTCTGCAGAGGGGAGGAGGGTTGCCCCAGGCTCAGCCTTGCCGCAGCCCCGGGCCTGGCTCTCCCTGCTGAGCTGTCTCAGGGTCGTTTGTCTCCCTCAATGTGTCTGGGTTTGATCAGCCCTTCCGTCCTGGAGCTCAGAGACTTCCCCCGATGACAGTCTCGTCAAAACTATTGCTTTTCCACATAACTCCTTGGCTTTGACAGCTCCACATTTTCTGACAAAACCCAAACCAAAACAAGGCRCTCTTGGAAATTTCTCAAGCGGCTGCAGGGGAATGTTGATGAGATTGGACGTATTTGGGTGAGAAAAGGAATGGGGAACAACCCTCAGCTTTCCTACTTCGGTTCCCGAGGATTTGATTTCAAAGCATGGACAGAGCTGCCTCACCCCGGGTGACACAGAGCCACCATCCGTCACCTTCACACCACAAGGGGACCACCTTGGGCACAGAGAATGACAGTGGTGACAATTTAGGGAGGAAAATCAGAGGTTCTGGACACCAGAGTGTGTGGCGGAGATTCAGTGTGGGCAGAGTGACACGGCTCCAGCGTGTTCCCATCAGCTCTCCGGTGCCGTCACCTCCCACCCGTCATTCTCCCAGTAACTGGCTGAGAAATGTCAGTTACTTTAACCCCTCTTGCTTTATAATATTTTTCCTGTGTAAAAGCAACCTGCCTGCCCAAAATTTGAAGGTCATTCAAGGCTGAGCTGTGTTGACTCCATTTTTCCAACAGTCAGGAGCCTCTTCTGGTCTTTTCTCAGCAGCTTCTTCACGCCTCMTGCATCCTTGGTCTGGAAAATGAGGTTTCACTGAAAACTCCCCAGCCCTGCTCATGTGTGAGGGACACAGGTGTTTCTCTGTTTCACAGGTTGCTATGCAAAGAGAAAGAAACAACAAACCTGATTTTCAGAATGTAATTTTGGTTAAACCCCACTAAAGGTCGTGTTGATAAAACAAACAATCCTTGGGCTTATTTGTCTTAAATGATCCCCAAAATATTTATCATCTGCCTGTTTACCCCGTCAGCCACCGGGATGAGGAAAGGCAGCACTGGGGGGATGGACAAGGACCACCAGCAAAGGGAATTGAGTCCAGAGCCTTCCCCACAAGAGGACTCTGCTCAGAGAACCTCCTTTGGGTGCTCCTGTGAATGCTCAGGGCCAGTGCAGTATATTGAATCATGGAATGATTTGGGATGGTTTGGGTTGGAAGGGACCTTAGAGCCCTTCTCAGTCCACCCYCTGCCATGGGCAGGGACACCTTCCACTATCCCGGGTTGCTCAAATCCCTGTCCAGCCTTTCCTGGAACACTTCCAGGGACAGGGCAGCCACAGCTCCATGACCTGGGATTTGTTCAGGGGATTCAGCCTGGGACCCCCAGCAGCAGCCCAGATCTGGCTTCTCCAACTCTCCATGTCCCCTTCCAGCCGGGAGCTGCCCCAGGAGCTCTGTGCTCCTCCCGGCCGCAGCTCTCTGCTCCTACAGCTGATACCAGAAAACGCCTCTTGAGGCACTCTGCTGACTCCCATATCCCAACCCTGCCATTCCTTGGGGAGCCATCGGTGCCAGCAGGAAGGGTTGGCACTCAGCTGGCACTCAGCGGGCAGAATTCCTGCGTGGAGCTCGGCGGCCTCGCTGGGAGTCCTGCTACAAGCATGGCATGGGCACGGCATGGCATGGCACAGCCCTCGTGCAGGGCAGCTGCCTGTGGACACGAAGGAATTAACCAAAATTAGTGGATCCGCCACYTCCAGAGGGGTTCAAGTGTGCAGCAGTTATCTCCTGAACCACCCGTCCCACCTTCCTCTGGGAATGCCCCGAGGCGCCGCCTCGCAGTGAGGGCTAATGAGTGGATTATTGCAGCATTTTAAAACTCAGCTGTTTTGTAAATTGGGATTATCCACTGAAACCAAGAAGACTTTCAAGAAGGAGCAGCCCTTCACCCCCTCCTCRCTCTCTGCAGTCCCTGTAACAGCAGCACGGCCATGGGGAAGGGCTCGTTTTTCAAATTCTCCATCTCAAACACTTCCTTTTCAATCAACATCAAGCCTCTCCCTCCTGCTTCACTTCTCCAGTGCCAAGGAGCTGCACTTCTCCCTGTCCCCATCTCCCACTGAAAACATGGCAAATCCAGGCAGTTCTGAAGATCTGTGAGCTTCAAGATTCCTCCCAGCCCAAAGCATCCTGCGCTTCCATAATTCTGTGTGTGGGGCTCCCAGACACCCCCTCAGCCCCTGGCCCTGGTGCCAGAGTGGGACACCCAGGGAGCCACCCCAGAGCCCTGGGCAGGGCCATCGGCTTTCCAGGCACCAGGGAAAAGCAATTCAGTTGTGAGACGTGGCTGGGTGTCTGCTGGCAGCATCTTCCCAGACCCAAAATATTTTAATGAAATATTTCAGTTTCAATGAACTGGCATTTTCTTTCCAAGCACATTTCCCCCAGCTTTAGCTGGAGGAGCCCAACGCTGGGAGCAAGTCCAGATCCCACAGCCCTCCCTTCCCCACAACTGCTCCAGCCCCCAGCAGGGCTTGGCTGAGCCAGGTCCTGCATCCATGGCTGTCACCTGCACCCCTGGCCAGGCTGGGATGTACACCCAACAGATCTGAACCTGTGCTGGAGTCGAGCTTTGGACAAAAGCCTCTGTCTGCTCCCAGAATTACCCCAAATAATTTGCTTTCCCAAGCCCTTTAAACTGGGATATTCTAATAACACTTCCAAAAAGAATTTCATACGCACCAAAGGTACCGGTGGGCCCGGTTGCCCCTTACTTCTTCCAGGAATTCCTTTTCTGAAGGATTTTTCCCTTTTTCTGAGCAGCACGGAGAGCTGTGCTCGTCTTGTGGAGCTGTGGCACAGGATGGCCATCAGCCTGAAGAACCTAATCCTGAACCCAACACCAACCTGACCAGTGRGGTGAAACTCATCCCCCTCCCCGGAGCCCTGGCAGAGCAGCACAACAAAGGCGGAAAACCAAGGAGGTTTCTTTGGAAAGCTGTTTCCATTTTCCGGAGCATTGTTCCGTGGGTATGAAGTGGAGCTATTTCCCTGGGGTTTATCCCAGCTGAAACCCAGGAACAGCAGATTTTACCATAACGGGATGTGCCTGCAGAGCCCCCGGCACAGAGCGGCCAAAGCCCAGGAAATCCGGGGTTTCCTAAAGGGAATGGATTGTCCTTGTCCAGGGTGGTCCCTAATTTGCTTTGGGCATGGAGGCAGGAGGTCCAAGGGGACACTGGGCTCTGAGGGCTCCTCAGCTGGCAAAGGTTTATTTTAAACAAAGATTTAAAGGCCACCAAAATTATTCAGCATTTCTCCGGCTGGAGGTGGTGCCAGCCCCAGTCCCGGCCGGCACATTCTCTCCTGATTTTCCAAAGCCTTGTGCCTCCATGGGTGGCGCTGTCTACAGGTCCTTGAAAATGTCACAGTTCTGGTGTCTCTCATTTGCTTCTCTCCCTTCCAGCTGCTTCCCAGTGAGGAGGAGGGGAAACCCCTCAGGTTGCCCCTGAATGCCCCTCCTTGATGTCTCCGTCCTCCCGTTAGCTCGGTCCCCCCCACRCTGCCATCGGGAGCAGGGTCGCCTTTGGCTCCCTTTCATCCCCTCTGTGACATTCAGGCGCTGCCATGAGGGGCAGGGAGGATTTCCATTTGGAAGGATTTCCATTCTGAAGGATGCTGCTGAGCCCCCGGGGGCCTGCCATTAAAAAGAAGACGAGTAACAAGAGGAGAGGAGAAAAAGGTGAGCCCAGCCTTCCTGGCTCTTTCTTTTCCCTTTTTCCCCCCAGTCAGAAGTCCCTAATTGGTCTGAACTCTGTGGGTGTCGCGGGGGCCCTCCTGGACCACCAACCCCGCACAAGACCCCAGCGCATCGGCTGTGGAAGGAGAGGCTGGAGCTGCTCATCTTCCCTCTCTGCTCCCACCAGAAACGCTGATTCCTGCAAAGCTGTGACAGAAAAATGTGGAATAAATAATTGCAAAGATCTGAAAAATGTTATTTTTGTGGTGGGAAATACATTTGGGGGAAGGGTGAAAAATAAATAAGAAGGAAAGGTTTTGAACTGATGAAGAAAGCAGGGTCTCGTCAGAGTGTCCCAGAGAGACCCCGTTTGTCTTTAATGGGGAAAGCAAATTGGAGGCTAATTGCTGGATTTGGAGAGGGGGTTTACCCCGCAGGAAACAGGATCTGGGTTATGATTGCTGTGTTCTGGGCACGAGTGAGCACTGGAGGGAAGCTGCTTTAGCCATCAGGTGTCCAGGGTTGGGAGCGATGGGGCTTTCAGGATGGGGCATCGCCCCGGCAGCAGCGGGTGGGACACGGCAGCTCCTCCTCCCGCCTCTGGAGAGGGACCATGTCCCGTGGTGGCAGATGTGACCCCACTCCACGCTAGGCTGCAGCACCTGATGGTCCTGCAGCTTCACCCAGCACCTCCAGCTCCTCATTCCAGTTCTCCCAGCACCGCTTCCTGCCCTTTCTGGGGTGATGGTATGCTCGTGGACTCTTGTCACCCAAAGCTGACCAAAACTCTTCACCACTGGAGATGCTCTGGCCTGGTGGGAGTGCCAGTGGTGGAATCATCTCCTCTAGCATTGCCTTGTGGGAGGCATCTCCGTGGGAGTGGCGATGGAGGAGTGGGACACAGGGACACGGGACTGCGGGAGTGGCACAGTTCAAAGAGGGGTGCAACAGCTCCTTCCTGCTCTTCCTGCTTGAAGGCAGAGGGAGAAATAATGGACAGAGAGAAGGAAATAAAGGAAGATGAAGGGCAGAAAGGGAAGAAGACAGGACAGGTGTTTTCCACCTGCCTGTTGGCTGAGCAGAGTTATTTTTGGGACCCTCTGGGGCATCTCAAACAGAAACAGCTCATGACATGCAGCCCAGCCCCTGGTACCTGGAGGCTCTTGGGGGCTGTTGTTTGAGTGCAGATGGTCCTCAAGTCCTGGTGGGGTCAGACCATCATGATGGGGAAAGGATTCCAGAGGCTGCATTCACTCGCTGCCCAAACCAGGACACCCCGTGTGTTCCAGCTGGGAAAGTGATGAGCAAATTCCAAGGCTCCCAACAGCCAGCCCCAGCTGAGCATTGCTCAGGAGGTGTCCTGAGGGTTCCCTCCACCAGCCCACCCAGACTTCATTCCCAACAATCAATTCCCACCCCCAACCCAGCCACCAGGAGCACCGGGATGAGGCACACGCGGTGCTGGAGCTGAACACCCCCACAGGCAGCCAGGAAAAGGAGCGGTGTCACCCTCGGAGGCTGGCACCGCGCTGCGTTTCATAGTAACAGGGAAATATTTTATGCATCAAAAATAATATTTTGGCAAGATCCTTCCCAGGCACTTGTAAGTGCTTATCACGGCGCGGGAGCCTGGATGCTCCAGGCCCTTGGACTCAGATGCTCTTTGTTCTTGTACAACCTGATGTAGGTGCTGCTGCAGAGAGAAAAATAAACACTGAAATCGGAATAAACACCCTGTTGTCTGCTGCCCCCACCAACTGTGTCTGTTCCTAAAATAATTTCGTCTGTGGTAAACGYCGACTAATTAATGCGCACATATTTAGAAGAGGATTAACATCAATAATAATCAATGCAGATCTATTATGGCTAATTACGGATGTGGATCTATTGCATAGCTCCTAATCTTCTATAAATATGGTGTTTATAATCACTTTGTTAGCAGGTATCTAAAGCAATGCAAAGAATTTGCAATACAAGTTAGAGCCTGGCTCTGTTCCAGCTCAGGTAATTACACCCTGGCTCGGTCTATCCCTCTGCAGCTTCCCCTGGGAATATATTTATTTTTAACTTCTTACCCAGAAATGTCTCATGTCACTGAGGGCCGTGTGCTGTGTGACACCCCAAAGGACACGGGGCACAGGGGGGATGTGGGATCTCTCCGGGTGAACCTCAGAACATGCTGGGTATGTTTAGTCCRTCACAGCTCGGGATTTGGTTGTTATTAGTCCCTACAGAGCATCAGGAACAGCTCTTTAGTCCGGGGAAAGAGGCTGTTAAATAACAAGGAGGATCCGAGAGCTTTGCTGGCTGAAACCCTTCGCTCTATGTGTCTGGGCTCCTCACCACACCGTGGCCACTGCTCTCCTTGGGGACTGATGCTCAAATCCTGCTGGTGCTGATGTGCGGCTGATCCATCCCAGCATCCCAGCAAGGTTTGGTGTACACGGATCCCAAGGAGCCCCCAGGTCTGGGGGATGTTCAGCTGCTCGGCCATGGAGCTGCGGGAAGGGGCAGTGGGAGCTCTGCAGAGCCCGATGGGATGTGGGGTCTGGGCTGGGAGGAGGAAGACCACGATCCAGCAGCAGGAAGCCTGGGAGCTGGGTGGGCAGCGGTTCCCTCCTGCTTCTGCCCAGGCTGCTGAGTGGCTCCTGGAGTTTGGGAGCACCAGCCTCTGTTGGTTTCTTTTTTTTTCCCTTTTTTTTTCTGAGCAATGACCTTGGGAAAAGTGAGCTGGGGTGGGAGCTGTCACACTGTGRATGGGAAAGAGGTGGCAGCTGCACAAACCTCGGGCTGTCCGGGAGGCTCAGGAAGCAAAAAACAACATCCATGTTTCACCACAGCCCCAATTACAACAGGGTTAAGTTTGGCACTTCAGCAGTCAAAACATCTTTCCAAAGTCTCCTCAGGCTGGAAGCCCCCTCCAAGAGCCATGGGAAGGAGGACTCGTAACCCAATCTGCTGCTCAGATTATGCAGTGTCCGACCATGTAATTGAGATTAATCACTTCTTCCCCCATGCCCAGAAATACCTTTCATGTCTGGAACAGTCTTCCCCGTCCCGAGCCACTTGAACTTTGAGACTTGTGGGCGATGGAGATGGAGGGGGAGAGGGCAGGGTGGGATGCATCAGCCAGGCAGCACTTCCCGAGTGTCCCGTGCTGGTCTGCAGGGTGAGACACCACTCAGGAACCTTGAGGGAGCAGCTTCTCTGCCTCCACCCCACCATATTGCGCCTCAGCCCCCAGAGGTCCGTGGTGAGACACTGATCAATTATTTAATCATTGGCAAACCTGGATCACGTGACCTTCTCAGGTGCTGTGGCAGCACCAAGACAGGTGGCGAGGGTGACCTGAAATCTGGCAGTGTTTTATTTAAACTTAAACCTGGGCTCAGCAGTGCTGAATTAACAGCTGCACTCGATGATCTTAAARGTTTTTTCCAACCTGAACTATTCCATGGTTCTCTGAACCATCCCTGCGTGCTCCCACACAGGAGACAGCACAATTCCACCAGGCAGCTCTGGGGTGAGGAGCCCTCTCAGCTGCCGGGGGGGATAATTCTCCTTCCTTCAGCAGTGGGAGTGAAGCAGATGTGGGGTTTCTTGTAATTCTCCAGGATTTGGTAATGTTGATGTGCAATAGCCTGAAGAGCTGCGGTGGTTTCCCAGCCTGGAAAAGGTGGGAATCTCCCTTCAGTCATCATAAGGAAAGCATGTGTGACCTTGCTTGTTTGCTCCTTTGTGGGGCAGAAAGGAAAGACCCCACCCCAGGCAGTCCGGGTTGGGGTCAGGAACATCCCAATCCCACGGATGTGTCACTGCAGGGACACAGGGCACGTGCCGGGACATGGGGCTGGGAAAAGCAGCCTTGTTGGAGCGGGATGGTGAGGGCAGCCCGAGTCCTGCTCCAGGAGGTTCTGGGGGTGCCGGGCTGGGCTGGGTGATGGTGAGGGACACGCAGGTTCCTGCTCCAGAAGGTTCTGGGATTGCTGGGAGGCTCAGCAGGCCGTGCTGCTGGCACAGCCATGCGTGCAAGCTTTGCTTTTCCATTTTAACCTAAAGACCCGAAAAGATTGGGTTCCAGCTGACAAGTCATAAAAGCTGTCGTGTCCTGTATCACAGCAAACATCTGCCAGCGGCATGGCTCCCAGCGGGGTCAGCGCTCTGACACGAGTTCAAGGGCTTTTTGGGGGCTTGCTGGAAGAGAGCCGAGGGAGGAAGAGGAGCAGCGATGCCCCCGAGGTCCTCTTGGCCAACCGCAGAGGAATTGCAGCTTGGGCTGGAGCTGGGGCAGACCCAGCGAGACTCTCCAAAGGTCAGCAGCATTCCAGCTGCGGGAGCTGCAGGACACCCGCTCCGGGTAACTGGAGAAGGAGCTGGATAAGCTGCTGGAAGACATGGTTTAAGGCAGCTCGTCCCTGCCGTACGGGGGCTGCTGTGTTTATGGGTTCTGCTCTCAGGACAGGATAGGTTTGCACTTTACCGGAGCTCACCCGGAGCCTCAGAGCTCCTTCTTGGCACCAGCAGTGCTCAGGATCGTGGGCCTTAGGGCTGAGGGTCTGAGGGTTTATGGGAACTGAGCCCCACAGACTGCAGGGGATGGGAGGGAAGGATGGGGGAAAGGAGGTGCTCAGACCTGAGCCCTTCCACTTCCTAAAGCAATTCTGGTGAAGGGAACTGACTCCCATCCCTCTGCCAGACTTGCTGCCCTCCCTGGCTGCCCTGTGTGGCCATGTCAGGGGGGGCAGGACAGTCACGGGGCCAGAGCACGGGAAAGGTGGCTGGGAGAGGAGGGCTGGTGACCAGGCTGCATCCCAGAGGTGGCACAGTGGCCCTGTCCTGCCCCCGGAGAGCAGAGCAGTGGGACTGTACAGACCATCGCACAGACCCCCAGTCCAATCCAGCCATCCCAAGCCATCCCAGTTCCCCATGCAGTGCAGGCAGCAGCCGCCATGGAGGAAAAGCCCCAGTGCCAGTGAGGGACAGGCAAAGCAGAGCCGTGTGTGGCAACTGAGRAGGAAATGAGTGCAGACCCTGCAGGACTCACTAATGGCCTCCACCGCGTGCCTCTGCCTTGTACGAGGCCTTCACTGTGCAAGTTTGGACACATCCCATTTCCCACAGACCCTCATTATCCTACTCGTGTTCACCGCAGTTCTCCATAAATATTTTATGAGCATCCTCTTTGCAAGGCTTTCGTTTGGATTTGCCCTGTGAAAGCGTCTGCCTGGCAAGGAGAAGAGAGGGGAAATGAATAACAAGAACGATCACGGAGAAGCGGGTTGAGGGGGAGTGGAGGGGATGGCGGGGAGAAGGAGCCTCTCTCTCTCTCTCCTCGATAACTGGGTTGTCTCGTCTCTGCTCTTGTGTGATAACAGCAGAGCAGCTGCGTCCCTGAGCCGGGATGCTTCGGAGCGCTGTTCTCAGGAGTGGTGCCCAGCTGCCTCTGCCACCACCCAGGGGACAGAGCCCAGCTGTGCCGTGTCCCCCCGGGATGGGGAGAGGGAGAGCAAGGAGAGGAGAGGAAACAGCCCCAGCATGAGGGGACACAGTCACCTGCTGTGCCCTACTTGACTGAGGCCCTGACACACAGGAATGTTTTGGCACATCCAATCCTGTCCACTCCAGGCAGAGCAGGAGCCCTGAACCAGCTGAGCACAGGTGTGCAGGGCCCAGGTGTGCTCCAACAGGGCACCGTCCAACACAGCATCCACACACGGCATCCACACACGGCATCCACACAGAGCATCCACACACGGCATCCACACACGGCATCCACACACGGCATCCACACACGGCAT
>RAHM01000020.1:1813990-1830514 GCA_003713295.1 Parotia lawesii | reverse complement strand
GCATCCACACACGGCATCCACACACGGCATCCACACAGAGCATCCACACGGCATCCACACACGGCATCCACACATGGCATCCACACAGAGCATCCACACACGGCATCCACACGGCATCCACACAGCATCCACACAGAGCATCCGCACACGGCATCCCCCATTCCCCACACACAGCTTCCCCGGGCCGGTGTGCAGGTAGGGATGTCCGTCACCAGTTGTGTCTTGTCCCCCTGGCTCGGGCATATTGGCCATGGCTCCATTTCCCTTTGGGACCTGCCCTCCCTCCCCTCCCACCCCTGGGTGCTGCAGCCCCGGCTGTGGGGTTTCTCTCCTCTGGTCTCCAAGGCAGAGCCAGAGCCCTTTCCAGCCCACCTCCACCCGGGAGAGCCTCCGGCCTATCCTTCTGCTTCACGAGTGAGCCGGGGCTGGCTGGGAAGCAAGAATTCCATTTAGGGGAAAAAAAACAACAAACCCTGAGGTTTGGAAATTGGTTTTCACCATCATTTCAAAGAGGGAGCAAAGTGCTGATGACACCAAGGCAGGAAGGGAGCCGCTGGCACCGCTCTCCCTCTTTGTGACCGTGGCCCTGCAATCCTGCATTTCTGTGGATGAAGGACCTGGGGCAGAGCTCAAACCATTCCTGGGCTCTCTCCAGAGAGCTCCATTTATGGACCTCATAAATCTTCTCAGCTGTCCAATGGGATAACCCTCCCATCCCGCTGGAGGAGCTGCACTGCAAATTCCTCATCAGCCAAAGCTTTTCCCAGGAAATGGCTCAGCTGGCCTGAGTTGGGTGTGCAAGGGGTGACAGGGGGCTGGAGCTGCCCCAGGAGCCACAGCCCCAAGCCCGGGGGGTTTGAGGGTCTCTTGGGCCCCTCTGGAGTTGGAAAATGTCTCTAGTAAAGGAGGTAAGGCAGTAGGGATGTTCCAGAAAAGCACCCATCCTCAGCACACAGCAAATCCCACTTCCCTCCCTGGCCCTGTAGCCCACATAGCCTCGGAGCCTTGTCAGGAGAGATTTCCTTCCCAGATTTTCCTTCAGAAGATGCTTTTTACAAGTGTGTGTTTATGAACAAGGAGCTGGGCTTCCACTCTTCCCTTTGCACGACGGCGGCTCTTGCCGCTGGGGTTTTTCTGCTGAGGTACATTCCTAAATAAATAAATAAAGCAGTTAAATAATTTCCTGTCTAATTGGTAAGAGGATGAAATAAGTGACCTAATCAGCCTTTTCTGTCTCTCGTTTCTGCCTAACTCTGACCTTACTCGCCCCAGCTTGGCAGTACAGGGAGCCTGGTGCGTGTGTGGGGTTGCCCCGTTTACCCTGGAGCAGACGTGGGAAGCATCAGGCTCATGGGCTCTGAGCTTTCCTCAGCTCATTTCAATCCCATCAACCCTTACCTGGAGCTGCAGAGGCCATAAAGCCTCTCTGTGCATCCCAGTTCTCCGTGTGCAGCTGTTGGGAAGCAGGCCAGCCCGAATGCTTGTTGAGATGCTCCCACAAAGCTAAAAAAACCTGGAATCACCCCAAACCAGGCTGGTCTCCTGTGCCCCAGTGCAGCCAACGCTGGCTCCAGGGTGTGTTGTCAGTGTCCAGCCCTGGATGGTGCAAGGAAACTGCTCCAGGATTTGTTCCTGAGGGGGAGGAGAAGCCAGGAATGCTCCTCTCAGGACTGGGCTGGGTCCCAGCATGCAGGAGCAGAACCAGAATTAGGCTCTCTGCCCCYGATAAGAGGAATTCGGGGTTTTCCAGCTGGCTCTGCCTCAGCGGGCCATCCCTGCTCCCCGTGCCACCCCAAGGAGCTGCAGGGCTGCACACTTTGGAAGTTCAGCTGATCTCCCAGGGCCACAGCAAGATGGTCCCATCTCTTCCCAGAGAGGAGTTTCACTCCTCTGCCTCTCTCTGTTGGATTATCTCCCTGAAATTTATCACCTGTTTTCCTTTCCTGAACCCCACCTTCCTAACTCCACATTCCTCTACCTTTCTAAATCATTCCCCTCCCTTCTGCCTGCTGACACCCTTAAACCAGCTGAAGGTCAGTGGTTTGACACCTCTCCCCTGCTTTTCTGCCTCTTCCACCCCAACACGAGCAGGTTCCAGTCCGCAGAGTGTCCCCATGGGGTGTCCCCCACTATAAAGCTGCTTTTTCCCTCCCGGTTCCATGGCCCAGCTCCCAGGTGACAGCCAGGAATAAAAAAAGCCTTGGGATGAATTGCTCAGCCTGGAGTGGAGGTTTCCCTGTTTCCCAGCAGCTGTGCTGAGGTGTTGGCCATGCACAGGTGAGAACATCTGCCACCCACCCAGATGGGCATCTTCTTCTTCTTCCTCCTCCTCCTCCTCCTCCTCCTCCTCCTCTCCAGCCCTTCCCAAGCAACTCCTTGGGCTCTGCTCTCCCCCCGCCTGTCCTTGCTCTCCCTCGTGCCCATGTCTCCTCCATCCCTTGGTGTTCGGGGTGTGTTCCCAAGTCCTGGCCGAGCAGGGACAGCTCTGGCTCCGGGGTAAGTCAGGCAGGGAGGGCTCCGTGCTCCAGCACCGCTGCACCTTCCAGCCTCCCCTGAAATTTGTCACTCTAATCCCATTTGGACACCGCTAACTCCGGCATCCTCCCCCCCCGCCTTCCCTCTCCGGTGCCTCGCGGTGACTCCCGCAGACGCTGCCTTATCTACAGCCCATTTGTTATTCCCATTTCTATTCATCCCGCGTTCCTGGGCTGCTTGTGCCGCGGGAGACAGGAAAACAAAGTCAGCTCTGGCCTCGGGGGACCCCGAGCTCGGAGAGGAGAGGCACGCGGCAGAGGGATGCGGGATTCGGAACAGCACTGATGCGGGGCGCTTTCACCGTGTCTCCGTGGCCAGCTCATTTCCCATGGCTGTCACGGAGGGAAGCGGAGTGAGGGCAAGTGGATGCTCAGGAGAACGTCTGCGAACCCCCGTCAGCTGCCCTGGGCCCTGCCCCGGGTGCTGTGACACAGGCAGGCAGCTCCGGGCGCGGCGACACGGTGACACGTTCCCGCGGTGGCACTGCCGAGCTGGAGCAGCTCCCTGCGGCTGCCGCTGCGCTCGGGAGCCGACAGCTCTTCCCAAGATGGATTTCAGAGCAGGGATCATTCATCACCCATTACTCCTGTATTTATTTGGGGCTGGTCTTGAAGTGTTGTTGCTTTTGACAACTCGCTCTGCACTGGGGAGGGATGGGGGCGATGAAAGAGCAGGGCCAGGCGGGGGGGCCCATCCATCACTGACCCGGATCCATCCCCGGATCCATCCGTCACCTGCACAACCCACGGCGGGGCAAGGCTGAGGAGCCAGGACAGGAGGATGGAATCCCAGATTATCCYGACTCAGAAGGGACCCACGGGCATCTCTGAGTCCAGCTCCTGGCCCTGCACGGGACACTCCAACAATCCCACCCTGTGTTCCTGCCCAGACCAGAGGCTGCCTCCCATGAGCACTTCCATCCCTCTTCATCTTCCCTCCAAGGGCCGATGCCTTAGGGCTGCTTTAGTCTTATCCTTAATAGGAGAAATTTAAGGCTAAGGATGGCTGCAAACTGGAAAACAAATTCCCCAAAAGTAGGGCAGGCCACAGAGCTGAGCCGAGCCCGTCGCATTGTCTTTTCTCAGAGAAGTTCACATTTTTTCAGTGAAAAACAAAATTAAAGCAAACAAGTTGTGTTTGTTGGGATTTTGTTCTGGCTGTTGTGTGCCCCAGCGTGCCTGTGCCTCTGTGCATGCGTGGAATTGCTTGCTCCGGCTCTTTTCCCAAGGGAAGCCAAAGTAGGGAAATAAAAACCTAAAGTGTTTTTTTTATCATTGCTGCTCAGAAACTAAACAATTTCAGCTATGCAGGATCCTCACAGAGGAAGGTAATTGAGATCACAGAGGCTTTTTCCCCACACAGGCACTTCCATGGGGAGGTTTTTCTCCACCAGGTTTTAAGTGCTTTATTTTTAAATAAGTTTTTTCTACATGGCATAAGAGTTTTCCCTAAACCAGCCTTTTCCCCCAAACCCTCCTGTTCAGCCTGTCCCCGTGGCCAGGGCTGTGCTAACCCAGGTGACTCAGGCTCAGCCTGGGCTACAGGCCCGTGTCAGGGATGATGTCACTGGTTAAGGTGCCATCATGTGTCTGGTGACCCAGCTGTGGAGGAGAGAAAGATAGAGAGCTTGGCCTAAAAAAGTGTAAATAAAGAGCATGTGGTTTGTGGGACCCAGGCAGGGAAAGGTTTGATCAGCCCCTAATGAACAAATGGCCCAAAGCACACCAGGAGCTCAGGTCCCAGAGACACCAGTAACCAGTCCCAGTGACAGGCCCAGCCCCTCGGGGTCACCATGGCACTGGTGGCACCATGAAAGGCCTGGGAGCTTCCACAGACACTGATGGGACAGCCAAAACCCACCTTGTGGGACCTTGTGGGTGCTCACCCCTTCTCCACTCCCTCCATCCTCCCTACTCCAGTCAGGATGAAGATGGATCCATGTGGATTCATTCATCCAGGGCTTGCTTTACCCCGCCTCTCCCAGGATATCCTGCTGGGCAGGATCAGAGCCGGGCTCCTCGTGGCAGAGTGCCCCAGTCCCCCCACACCGCACTCCCAACACTTTCTGTGAGTCTCYTGCTTTTCCCCGGGCCCAGAGCCACAGCCCTGGGATGCAGGGAGAGATAAGGCCCTGCTCACGTTACCTGACGCTGCCTTCCTGCCACCTGATAGCATTAATTATGACTTATTCTAATATGAAAGGAGCCCTTCAGAAGGTTTCCCCCTGCTCTGCCTCCATCCCCATGCCCACCACAGGGACCCCCCACCCCTCCCCTTCCCGAGCCCACVGGACTTCCCAGTTTTCAGCAACACGAGATACAGGAGGCTCTTTGAAAACGCTGCACGCTGGCAGCTTTCCCACCTCAGTTTCAAATCTCACTGGATAATATTCTCCATATTCCTTTATGGAAACCAGAAATTCTGGCTTTGCCGTGTCTCAGCATGGCCACGCTCGCGCCTGAGCGGCAGCTGTAGGGAGCTGGGGGACAGCGGCGGTGGCAGAGGTGACAGCAGGCACAGCCCTTGCCACCAGCCATCGAATAAGGTCACAGAAGGCAGAGCAGGGGGAAACTCCTCTGCCAAACACGTTGTTTGCCCAAAAGTGCAGCCGCGGGTCAACCGCGACACTGACGCAGCAGGAATGATCTTGTATGCCCCAAAAAGGGAAAACTCCGATCAGATCAGCCAAGTTGAACCAGTTTGTTCTGCTGGCTTTGAGGGAAGGCTTCCTGAAGTTCTGTGATTTGGGCTGAAAYGATGTTTTCAGGAGAAATTTGCCTGTGTTTAACTCAAGCCCACTTAAGGAGCTTAAAAAGGAAAAGCTTGGAGTGCACGTGGAATGTTTGCTTGATGATTGAACCAAACGTTTGGGTTGACTCGAGGCAGGTTTTGGAGAGGGGATTTTTTCAGTTTGTTTTTCGTTTTACTGAGTGCAAGTTTGGGTTTTGTCAACGTCTCCCAGGTTTCCTGTAACCCCTGTGGACAGATGGGCTGCCGAGGGCTGGGAGAGCGCCATGTCCCAGTGCAGGAATGGTTGTTGCATTCCTCCAGTCTCCAGGATGGCCAGGGGCTGCAAATAACCTGATGTGCTCTCCAGCTGCCAGGAATTCCCAGCCTAGGTTGTATGGGATTGTCCAGAATGGAAAGGGGCATAGGGGAACACTCCAGGGGTTGCTGTGGAGAGGATTGCTTGGAAAACCTCCCTTGCAAACGTGGTGAAAACAGGTTTTCTCTCAGGATATCAGTGACGGAAAAACACAAATCTGCTCTAATCTGGTGCTGCTGGGAGCACTCGTGAGCATCTGCCTGAAGGTACGGGAGAGTGGCACGTCCTGTGGGTGACGGGGGACATTTGTATTTCCATACAATTTATAAATGGGCCAGGCATGGGGTTAACTGGGTGGGGTGCTCTCAGGAACAGGGGCAGGCGTGGGCAGGAGTAGGTAACAGAGCCATCCCGAGGGGAAAAGCCCCATGGGATGGGAATAGAGCTGAGCACGGGGGCAGCAAGAGGTAAAAATGCACATTTTCAGGYCCCAAAATGTGAACTCATCCCCCTGGATAAGGGTGGTGTCACTTCAAGGACAGGGACTGGTGGAAGGAAAGGAACTGCACAGCACAGCAAAGGACAAGAACAAACCCTAAAAYGGGGCTCTTTGCCCTAAAACACCCTCAAAACCCTTAAAACCTTCATGGCTCAAGCCTGACTGGTGCAGAAGCTGCTTTGAGCAGCCAAGTGACCGCGGGGATGGGAAGGATCCTGCCTGAGGGCAGAAGGAGTGGAGCAGCCCCGGGAAGGCCGGGACACCCATCCGACAGGTGCTGCGAAGGGAATGTCAGCTCAGCTGAACGGGAATGTTCCCTCCCAGCCTCTGAAGTGGAACTGCCAGGCCTCCCGCTACTCTTAATCCGTAGCACATTGAGGAGCTAAATATATTCCCAGCCTAATGCAGCAGGGCCTGGCTAATCTGCCCTTCACCACTGGGACACCCAGGACTGGCTCTCCCCACATCCCAGCGTGGGTTTAGCAGCGGAACCAACAGGATAGGGGCTCCTATTACCGAGAATTCCCGGCTCTGGCAGGGGTGACTCCGGCTGCTGCCGAGGACACGGCGAGGAWGTGCACCAGTAATTGAAACAGAACTGCACTTGTCAGAGGGAATGAGCCGTGGGCTTCCCGCCGGCCTGACCTTGCCCTGTGCTGGATTGGGGAACAAACTGCATTTGTTAATTTGCAAAACAATTCTCCCAGTCATTAGTGTGACTCAGGTCCTAATCCCGGGGTGTTTTCATAGAATCACAGACTGGCGTGGGTTGGAAAGAACCTCAAAGCCCATCCAGTCCCACCCCCTGCCATGGGCAGGGACCCCTTCCACTGTCCCAGGTTGCTCTAAGTCCCATCCAGCCTGGCCTTGAACACTCCCAGGGATGGGGAGTCCACAATCTCTCTGATTTTCCCTGTGGACCTCAACCCCCCATCCCAGATCCTGGCTCCATCTGCATGGCATGAGGGCTGTTTGGGGAACAGTGCCGAGAGAGCTCCCTTGGGCCGGGCCTTTGGGGTCAGTGACGGGACAGTATTCCCATCCTTGTGCCTGGAAAACCCGGGATGCCCGTCAGCCAGGAGTGAGTGTGCAGCACAGGCCTCACAGCAGAGTCAGGCAGGCACAGGCAGCTGCCTCCAACTCACACCCCGAAAGAGAACTGACTTCATCCAGCAAAACTGGGCAAGAAATGTTCCCCAGGGACGCGGGGCGAAGGCTGGATGCGGTGCAGACTCCCCTCCCTCAGCCCTCACTTTGGGAGAAGAGCCCAGCCAGCCCTGCTCCCACATCCCAGGGGAAACAGGAGCCGGGGAAGGGGGAGCCAAGGTGCTGCCTCGTGCTCGGCCACCCGTAGCCAGCCAGTCCCATCTCCCACTCCCCGTGCCTGCATTAGCATTCCCCAAATCCTTTTAAYGCACTGATCTGATAAGAGATCTGCCTGTATTGGATTTTTTTGCCGGTGACACATAACCCAGCTGGCTGGGTGGCGGCTCGGGGAGGAATCAAACGGTCAGGAACAAATGAGTAAATCAAGTTACCATTTTACATCTCTTTAAGTTGTTTCCCTCTAAGAGCTCCCCAGATTTTATCTCAGGTAGCTTAATTGGAACAGGAGAGCCGGGGCTCCTCGGAGCGCCGGGCTTTCCAAGGGAAGGGCAGCCCCCACCAGGTGGGAGGGAGCTTTGCTCGGGAAAGCGCAAGGCAAGGGGAAATGCAGCGATAATTTATCCAGTCTCGTGGGAAGTCCAGTAAAGGACCAGGAGTCCCCGTGACGGTGAAGGAGACGGCCCGGGAGCAGCCCCTTCCCAGCGGAGCTGAGCACTGTGGGGAGGGGGTTCTGCCTTTCGGGGGGACCTTGATCCCTCAGCATCACCTGCCYGGCACCCTCACCTTCACCAGCTTATCCCGGGCATCCCACAGTGCCCTCCCTGCCAGCATTTGCTGGATGCTTTTGTCTCCAGAGAGTCACAGGGCAACTTCCCCAGGTTTCTCCGTACGTGCTTCAATCTCCCCCTTCGTTGTTCCCTGGGACCAGCTGTCTCCAACCCACAGAGCTGGAACTCCTGGGGATTTGTGCCTTGGGACTACAAGTTGCTCATCCAGGCAAGAACCGAGCAGTTGCTGTCGCTCCCTGAGCCCCTGTGGGCACGAGGCCACTCAGGAGCCTTGTCCTGGGCTGCTCCCTGCCACTGTGACCTTGGATGAAGCCCACACCAGTTCCCGGGCTGGGAATCCTGTGCACATTCCCTCCAGCCCAGGATGTCTGCTGGCACGTTGCTCTGAGCATGCAGACACACCCCCCTCCCATGGGCAGAGCTCCCATTCCAGGCTTCTCCAGACTGGGAGAACTGGGCAGCTGCTGCTGAGCTTTGCTGGTTTTTGCTCCTCAAGTGTTTCCGTACAGAAATTTGCCCAGCTTTCTCTAACCTGAGAGATAATAACCTGAGGAGTTTCTAGTCAGGCTTCATTGGCCATGGCATTTCACTGCTCTTTCACAAATCCCCGATGTCTTCCTACCCCAAAACACAGCAGAAACAGAAAACAAATCAATCCACATAACAACAGCATGATCAGCTTTTGTCTGGCCCGGGAGAGAGGAGAGAGCAAGGGAAGAGGGGAGAGATGGAGTGATAGGGAGAGAAGGGAGAGAAAGTGCAGGGCTGAGGAGGGGCAGCATTTATGGACTCGCTGGAAACCATCAATCACTGTTAGTGCAAGAGGCTGTTTAGAGCTGGTGAGTATTAAATTCCAGCAGAATTTGATGAATAACAGGAGGAAAAACATTCCTGTTGTAGAAGAATAAAAACAAGAGTTCCCTCTTCCCCCTGTGCCAAACATGCCCAATCTGAGAAAAAGTCCTGGGAAAGGTTGTTTCTGAGCGAGGGAACACAGAGCAGCATCACTGGGAACTCRAAAGGGGCTGCAGGGCTGAGAGGGAGCTGAACTGGAACATGCAGGACCTCACTTTCCCAACCCAAACCTCCAGCTGGGGTAGAGGGGATGGGGAGTGGCTCAATTTGCCTTAATGATCAGCCAGCCCCTGCTAATTATTAGCAACTGGAGTGAGTCTGCTCCGATAAAATCAGGCTCCTCTCTCCCCAAGCCCTGCACCCTTTGGGGCTCAGAGGGGCTCCTGCTGCCCAGGGGCCTCCTGCTGCTGAACCTGTCATTCCACTGTCTGGGACACAATCAGAGCTGCCCTTCTGCCTCTGAAGATCCAGACCCCAAAAGCACAGATCCTGGTGGTGGAGATTGGCATTTGTTGCTCCCCCACATCGTTCTCCAAAGCAGTCAGCAACAGCATCTCTCCTTAATTAGACAGGCTGGTAATGAGAGCCGAGGGCCCCAGAGGCTTGTCTGACATCACCAGGTATTGCTGTCAAGCAGACATAGAAAAATGCACTGAGATTCAGTCAGAACATCCCCAGAATCAGGGAATTTTTCCTAAAAATGCAGGGGCTGATGCTTTGTCTCCGGCGTGTCTCAGGGCTGGGGAGGAGGGAGGRGAGCACCTGAACACAGGCAGATTTGGAAAACATCAAACAATAGCACAGGGGGCACTTGGGCTTCTGATGAAGAATTAATTTGGCATCAGCATAAATGTGAAAGGGAAAGGCTGGTACAGCTCAGGTGACCTTTTCCCAGAGCCGTGTGGGCTGTCACGGTGATAAATGGGACACGCTGGCACAAAGGGGCAGCACTCCAAGGTCACCTCAGTTTGCTAAACAAGGGGTGGCTGCACTTTGGGGCCAGAGTCTGGACCCCCAAGCTGCTGTGGGAGGTGAGACTGAGGCATTACCGCTCTGGCTCCATCCCAGAGGAGGGGCAGTGGCTGCGTAGGGTTCTAGCTGAGCAGAGACCCCAACGTGGCCATGGCAACGTGAGCATGGCATGAACATGACATGGAAACATGAGCGGGTTCATGGTCACTCATCCCTGAGCACCGGGCTCTGACCCAGCCCCTCCTGCCTCCAGAGGTGCCGATGCTGCTGCGGGAAGCGGACGGCCGACACGGAATGTCTCCTGAAGGCACCGTGCCCCAGAGGGCGGGCACAGAATTCCCAGCACCTGGCATGGCACCCACCGAGAGGCTGGAAGGATAGTGGCATGGCTGGCAGCAGGGTGTCCCCTGGGCCCTGGCCCTGCCATGTGGCAGCAGCCCAAGGACCGCTCCGATGGGAGAATGACTCACAGGGACTCTGCTGCGGGTGTGTTTCCTATTAGGGCCGTTCAAGTCTCCACAATTAGGAATGCAGCTCAACCAGAGTGTGAATCCCTAATAGGAAACACTCCCCAGATGCACACGAGGGCCCCGAGGAAGATGCCAGCCCTGCAAAGGGCTGGGGGGCGAGAGCCGCCAGGATGGCTCCCACATGAGGCGGCATCAAAGGCGAGGCTGCAGTCCCGGGGTCTCCGTGGCCACTTCTGCCAACTTTGATCAGGGTTTGTCGTCTGACTCCCAAACAGTTTTTTCACACTTGTTTCCCAAGTGTGAAGAGCCCGAAGCCATGTTGGAAACTCTGAGACAATTTCGGATTCCTTTGCAACAAAGCCAAGGCCAGGACAATGGGACTTTGATGTTATTGACATATTGGTTCAGAGTTTCCTTGTTTCCATTTCCCAGCATTAGGCCAGAGCAGAGGGCTGCTGCCTTGCTCTGTTTAATTAGGTAATGTTTGTACAGTGCTCGGAGAATATAAAGTGCTCAGCAAGTGGAAAGCGTTATCCTTATTACTATGCCTCCCATATCCACTGGCTGCATTTGGTGGAGCTGCAAAAGCTTTGAAAGAAAAATAAAATAAGGTTAAGTTTACGTTACTTAAATATAAAATAAAATTGTGGTGCTGAGCAGAGGTAATGGACTGGCAGAGGCAGGGAGGGAAGAGCTCTGTGTGTCTCCGGAGCAGGGACAGCGCAGACTGTGCCAAGCTGAGTCCCCTTGATGTTGTCCCAAGCTGTCCTCTCACTGTGTGCGTCCAGTGTGGCCCGGACAAGCCCTTCCCAGAGGCAGCAGAAGCCAGCACAGCTCCCACTGTCCCTGCTGGAACGGCCACCAGTGGAGCCCCTGGTACCCTTTGATCAGGTGGAGATGGGACAGCTGYGGACGGCGCGGCTGCCAAGCAGGGCCACCACAGCACTGCCAGGCACAGCTGGGCTGGACGGGGCTCCCAGCACCGGCACATCCCCTGGGCAGTCCCTGGGTGCTGCCAGCACTGCCAGCCCACACTGCAGCACTCCAGAGACAGGGAAAACATCCCACTCCTGCTGCTGCTGATCTGCCCCCCGATCCCGGGCGCTGAGGTGCTGTGAGAGATCCTGGAGGATGCTCTGAGAGGCTGAGAATGGGACACCCCTGCACTGCCACAGCTGCCCCCCAGCCAGGAGTGATGCTGGGGATGCTCCCACCCAGGACTGCTCCACTTGGGCCTCACGGCTGGGGCTGGTGGAGCCTTCTCAGGCTGCTGTTCCCTTTTTCCTTCCCCTAGRTGATTTCCCCTCGTTGTGATTACTCTCCTTGCTGGTGATAAAACATTTGATGAGTTGCACTGAGGGCCCAGACTCAGCAGCCCACCCCAGCCTCTCCCCCGCCAAATATGTTTGTATTTTTAACATTTTTAGGCAACAATCTTAAACCGAAGCAGATGTGACAATGAATATTTATCTGCAGCATCTCAGTATGGGATTTTCTCTTAAACTCGATAAAATAAACTGCTCAGGATACAGAACAACATTTCTCCTAATATACAATACACAAGGGGCAGGAGGGGAATTAGCAGATGAACTCGGCATTAAAGCCATTTAAAATCAAAAGAGCAGCAGCATTTACATGCGAGGAGAACAGTTGGTGCTTTCAGTGAGATCCTGGCGTGTTTTCCTTCTCATTCCTGGAGGCTTGCAAATGCCAGGCAGGAAGGTTCCTGCCAGGGAGGGGCAGGTGAGCGGGGGGCTCTTCCTGCAGGTGGGAGAGGCAGGAGCAGCCCCTGTCCCGCATGGGGCACAGCTCCCATGGGATGGGAGGAGGAGCGGGGTGAGGAGGGGAAGGAGAAGGCAAACGCTGCTCCAGGGACAGGGAGGTCAGCAGGTCCCAGTCCCAGCCTCATGTCTCTCCCATGGGACCATCGCTGCCCCTCCCTCCTGGGGGCTCACAGCAGCTCCCCTCTGCTGACTTCTCCGGGGTTTGTTTCCGTCCAGCAGGAGAGTGGCAGTCGGGAGGAATTGTCCCCACCTGAGCTGCTTCCGTGCTTGGAGGGTGCTGGATTCACCCTGCTGGGACTGGTGCACACAGGGTGCTCCAGGCTCCCTGGGCTGGGGCTTCTGGGCTTCCAGGGCAGGTGTGACTTTCCTGGCTCTTCAGCAGCTCCCTGTGCAGCGGAGGGTGGGATGCTGTGGGATCCCTCGTGCCCAGGGGTAGGATGAGCTCCTGTCCCACAGGGCAGCTGGATGCCACCATGGGGCAGCCCCACGGGACCAAATCCTGTGCTGGCTCGGGTGCTGAGAGCCCCTTCTTCCCTACCCTGCTCATCCTCAGGGCCTGGCTTTTGGGGCTCAAAGCCAGCAATGAATAAAAACTGCTGCAATCCTCGGGATGAGCACCGAGGCTCGGCCCGGCCCTGCCRGATCCGGCAGCTGCTGGAGGCAGCGCGTTCTCCTGGAGCCAGAGGGCATTGCCAACCTTGCCACGTTGTGCTCCAAGAGCCAGGCACGTTTCTCCAACCTGCTGTCTCTGACGCAAATCCAGAACAATATGCAGATTAAAAATAACAACCACAACAAAAAGGCTCCACCACCACCCCAGAGAGCCCCACGCACACGGAGCCCTCCCTGAAGCCGGAGCAGGGAGTGGGCACAGGGGGTGGGTGTGAGCCCGGGTGTCTGGGCATGGGTGGGAGGCTGGAGGGGCAGCAGGAGGACCCTGAGGGTTGGTCCTATCCTGTGTCCAGGGCTGAGGCCACCAAAGCCCCTCGTGCTCATTCACTGCCCCACAGCTCTGCAAGGGGAATGATTTGGAGGGATCAGGGACAGTTGTGCCATGAGGGTGGCCCTCCGTGACCAGTCCCCAGCTGAGCTGAGCCAGTGACCGCAGCACCACGCACTGGAACATCTTGTTCCTCTTTGCTTTAGGACCATTACCCTCCTCCTCCTCTCCCAGAGAGGGATCTGTGTCTCTGGGTCTTGAGGGACCCCTAAATAACAAGTCAAAGGGACAAGGTCTCCTTTGGTCTGTGGACACCATGAACTGGAGCCAAAAAACTGCTGACGGAAAGGGCTCAGCGGCTTCCCGAGGGGAATGGTCCCAGCTGGTGGCACTCAGAGTGTCAGCAATGGGATGGTGACTGTTTGAGCCTGGAGGGAGCATCTCCCATGCTGAAAAGAGACCAGGCTGGCACAGGAGGTGCCTCCAGTCACCAGCACAGGCCCTTGGGCCAGTGAGGGCAGTGGAGGGCTTTGGAGTCCCTGTGCTTTTAAGGCACGGGGAGGGTCCCCAGGCCCTGCCCCATCTCCTGCCCTGGCCTTTGTGCTCCTGTCTCTTCCAGCCAGCACCGGATTCCACCCCCCAGTCCCCCTGCCCTGAGCAGGGATTCTCCCCTTGTGCTTCAGTCCCCGAGCTTGGCCAGGTCTGGGGTCCCCGCGTGACTCCTGGGGCAATGAACRTTCCCCCCTCATCCTTCATCTCCACAGCCTGGCCAGGTCCAGGCTCCCCTCGTGCCTTCCTGGGGTGTGGAGGAGGAAGGGTTTGATTTCCTGAGCTGTGCCCCAGCCCRGGAGCTGCCCAGCATCCCGAGACAGGTTTTATTCATTCCCAAACTCCATGAGAGTGGCCTGATGCGATGCTGCAGCCACACAACATTCCTCTGTAAGGAAATAAAGTGTCAGTGCCGCAGCTGTGACATCCAAGCTCCGCTTTGGTAGCATGCCCTGGGCAGAGAGAGGCGGCGGGTTCCTGTTTAGGTTTTTGGTTACTGTGTTTGTAAAATATTTATTTTTCTTGGTGTTTCTATCCCAGTCTTTTTAGAATCCAAATATTTGGAGGCTGGAGGAGCTGTGGCCGGGCCCAACGCTGCTCTGCTGGCTGGGCTCGGCGTGTGCCAGGCATGCTGATGGCCCCGGACCCCCCCAGCCAGCCCTCAGCATCAGACAGCGTTTGAATGCAGTCTCCAGGGGTGGAGAGGGTGGTATGAGGCACTGAAAGAGCTGGGAGAGGAGAAAAAAAGGAGAAGAAAAAAGAAAAGGAAAAAAAAAGCGAGGCAGTGGTGTATAAATGAATAAATAATAGTAATAAAAAAGATCATTGGGAAGCAAAGACATTCTTTATGGTGCATTAATGTGTTTTCTCAGCTGCTCTCTTGACTCGGCACCAGCTCTCTCAGTTCCTGTCCTCGGGACACTCCGCTGGGCGCAGGAAGGTTTGTTCTGGCTGCTCTGTCCCAGTCCCGCTGCCCCTGGAGCTCCTGTCACCCACTGCCTCGTGGGGGAACTCAGAGCCCCCACCTGCCCCTTTCCCCGTGGCCTCCGTGCCCATCACCATCTCCTGGGATTCGACTCTCTGGGAGAAGAGCCTCTTGCTCCAGAGCAGCCCCTCAGGTGGGAAATGCCACAGGAACCCGGGGTTTTGTCCCCTTGGTGCCGCCCGGCACTGCCTC
Organism: Parotia lawesii; assembly: GCA_003713295.1. Classification (NCBI taxonomy): domain Eukaryota; kingdom Metazoa; phylum Chordata; class Aves; order Passeriformes; family Paradisaeidae; genus Parotia; species Parotia lawesii. The sequence goes on along the minus strand of RAHM01000020.1, from coordinate 1,815,792 downwards.
CCCAGCTCTCCGAGGCTCCCTGAGCCCATGCTTTCCTCCTCCCCCATCTCCAGCAGCTTCCCAGGGAAGGGATCCATCCCCAGAGCTGGTAGGACCCCAGCCGTGGAGGCAGCAGCTCTTATCAGGCGGCTGCCAGCTCTGTCACCACGCTGTGCTGAGTGACGGGCGCTCCCACCTGCTCGCGGCACTGAGCACGGGGTGCTGCTGCTGCTGCTATAGAAACACCCAACTTCTTACACTCACCTCCTTTTTTCTTTCTCTCTTTTCTTCTTCCCTTTAGACCCTCAAAGCTGCTTCTGCATTCCCTCACGATTCAAAGGAAGATCCGCCGGGCTCTTCAGCGCAGCCGCGTCCCTGCTGAGGCACCGTGTCCTGGCTGTGACAGGGTATGGTGATCCATCCCCACCTGACAGACAGGGAACTCCGGAGTCACCACCTGCTTCCCAGGAGCAGAGCTGAGCTGAGCTGAGCCCTCTCCTGCTCGCACCAGGGCCACAGGATTCATTCCCTGTGCTGGCACTGCTCTGTGAACTCATCGGCTGCTCCAGCAAAGCCCCACACAGAGCTCCGGTGGGTTTATTTTGCTGGCTGCTCTCACCCAGCTGTTTATTTTCTTGAGTTTCCCCCRTGAACCCACTCCACACCTGGAACTGCGCTGACGGGTTGACTTCAAAGCTGAGCTAACTCTGCAAATCCCTTCCGTGCATGACGGTGGGGAGCAGGTGCTCCTCGCTTCCCCAGGGCTGCAGAGTCCCCCAGCAGGAGAGCAGGATCTGTCTCATTGCTCATTTGCCAAGCAGAGGCGCTCACATGGAAAACCAGCGTGTCCTCAAGTCATGGAATCACAGAACAGTTTGGGTTTGAGGGACCTTAAAGCCCATCCAGCCCCACCCCCTGCCATGGGCAGGACACCTCCCACTGTCCCAGGTTGCTCCAAGCCCCATCCAGCCTGGCCTTGGACACTTCCAGGGACGGGGCAGCCACAGCTTCTCTGGGCACCCTGTGCCACCAAGTCTGGACTCATCCAGCAACACCGTGGTAGATCCAGCACACCCCTTCCCATCCCTTCCTGTCCTCACTGGCCTTGGCTGACAGTGGCTTGTTTTGGGATCAGCCCCCGTGGACACTCTGCAAACCAAAGCAGCTCAGTGTAAGATCCAAGGAGATATTTACTAGCGCGATTTGGGCTGAAATGCAACCCTTCCTCAAAAAAAATGAAAAAATTCCTTCAAACAAAAAGGTTCTAAACAAACCTGACTTGAGAGTCATTTAATACCCTGTCAGCTTCCCTTCCCACTGCTCCCGGCTCTGGTGAGGTGAGCTGCGTCCCTGGGATCAGGGTCCTGCTCTCCCGTGCCTGCTTGGAAGGTACAAACAAATCCTGAAGTGCAGATGCCAAAGTCACTGACCCGGAGAGACCCTTCTGGAGCCTGGCTTGGCTCAAGCCTCAGTGGAAGGCCAGGCCAGGTCATTTCACAATCCCYCCCCTTTGATTTCCATTGTCTCTGCTGTGATTCCCACTTCCCACAGAGCATCCCAGCGCTGCTGCGTTCCGGAGGCATTTCAGAGTCCTGGGGGTGTTGGCCTGTGCAAGTGACACAAGTGGCGATGCTGTCAAAGCAGGACAGACTTTCCAGCTGTGACACCTGTAAGAGTCGGGTCAGCCATGTTTCTCCTGCCCCACAGCTCAGGAGTGACCACCCAGCTCCCTTCCCTTCCCTTCCCTTCCCTTCCCTTCCCTTCCCTTCCCTTCCCTTCCCTTCCCTTCCCTTCCCTTCCCTTCCCTTCCCTTCCCTTCCCTT
>RAHM01000020.1:1791983-1813902 GCA_003713295.1 Parotia lawesii | reverse complement strand
CCCTTTCCCTTCCCTTTCCTTCCCCCGATCCCGGCTCTCCTTAGCCGCGCTCTCCCCCTGGCGGCAGCGCTGGGTACTGCCCGCCCCAGGTGCCGCCGCCCCGCCCGATCCCGCCCCGGCCCCCCCTGTCTCGGCCCTCCCGGTCCCCCCGGGACGCTCCATCAGCACTTCCATCTCCCGAACCTGCAGGGACCGCGGGGCTCGACTCTCCCCCGCCCCGGAGGTGACAGTCCGCACTCGCTGCCGGTGACACCTGACGGGGAACCGCTGGCTCCGGGAATCTTTGCTCTCTCCAAGCGCATGGAGCCCCCGCGAGTGACTCCCAGTAATGAAGATGCACCTTCCAGCCCCCCACCGTTCAGTGCGACCCCCCCACTCCCCCCGGCCCTGGGGCTGGTGGCCTCCTTGGAGCGTCCTCACCAGAGACTGAGGGAAGAGAAGAGAGGGAGGAAAGGGAAAGGAGAGGGGGATGGAAACAGAAAGAATTAAACCCCCTGCTTTAAATGATGGAAAATATCCCAGCAGTGTTCCCTTTCAAGCCTTATTTTGCTATTCAGGAGCTTGAAAGGCACCGAGCTCCCAGGCCCTTGCAGAGCAAGCAGAGATTTCACATTATAAAATATGAATTTCCTGGTTTATGAATAAACCTGGGTTTGCTGCTCAGTCCAAGCCATCGCAACCTCCTCGGTTCTCTCTGGGGTGATTTAGTACAAAGAGCCCACGACGAACAACGTCATGAACCTGAACTTCCCAGGTGTGGCATGGCCCAGCTGCGGGGTCAGCAGGGGAGGAGGGGATGGGAACCAGCAGGGAGCAGCTGGAGGCACCGATCCCCCTCCCCTCCTGGGGCTTCGAGGGGCGGAGGCACTGCTGGGCTCTGGGGTGATGCCAGGGCTGGGAGATGTCCCCAGTGCCAGGGCAGGAGCCGTTCCCGACGCCAGGGCTGGGACATGTCCCAAATCCAGCGCTGGGAGCCGTCCCCAGAGTTCAGGCGCGTGTCTGGGGGGAGATGCCCAGGGTTCTCAATGGCTGGTGCTGCCGGTGTTGGAGCACCAGCCCTCGGGAGAGCGAGTGGAGAGACCCAAAACCTGCCTCCAAGTCCTCCGAGGTCCCACAGTCCTGACAGAAGGACGAGAAATGAGCGCAGAAGGAGAAAGTCTGGGCTCCCCCTCCCCGGGGGGGACAAAGGCAGCAGGGCCGTGGCAGGGCTGTGAGAGAGGGACCCACGCGGCTCCCGCCGGGGCTGGCGCTGGGCACGGGGCCGAGGCACCGCGGCTGCGGCCCCACAGCTCACCTGCTTTTCCCCACCTGGGGAGGAGGGGGGGCTGGCACGGGCATCCCCCAGCCCCTGCCCGCCTCTGGGCACAAAGCCAGGGCACGCACCCCCGTCAGAGCCCCCTCCCCTGGCCCCGCTGCCGCCCGAGCTGTGCTGGCGAGGGACGGACCCGCACAAGGAGYAATGAAGACTTCAGAAGCGCTTTGGAGGAAAAGGAAGGAAGGACAAAGAGAAGCTGGGAAGAGGCCATCCCTGGTCCCCTGGTGCACTTCAAGAGAAAACAGTCTAGACTTTCTATTTTTTCTTTCCCAGACCCTGTTTTCCATTTCAAATCAGCCCTGACATTTTGGTTATCTTTTCTTTTAATAAGCCAGGTTTGGTCTGTTAGAATCCACTCGTCAGTGTGGCACAGGCAGGTTCAAAGAGAAATAACGCCTGGGGACGAGCGAGCTCCCCAGTGTCCCAGTGCCACCAGTCTGCCCTGGCACAGAGGGCAGGGGGACACAGGAGGACACCCAGCACCTGTGCCACCCCTCACCCGCTGACAAGGACCTGTGACCCCAGGGGACATGAGGCTCTCTCAGGCTCCTCTCCGCAGCCTTCACTCTCCCGCGGGAGGTTTTGGCATGGAGCAAATCCCCTCGTMACGGCCGGGGACCGCTGCTGGCGAAGGGTGCAGGGAAGCAGCTGCAGATTTGGGGTTCCTTGAGCCTCCCTCWCCCCTCCTCGCTGCCGCCCGGCAGAACTGCCGCAGCACAGCCGCTCTCCGGAGCGCACCCACTCTCTGGGGCACTGCCAGGGGATTTCCAGCTCCTCCCGCCTGGCCCCGGAACKGTCCCTTTGGCGATGCAGGGAGAGCTTCCCAAAATCCCGCCCCAGGAGCCCTTCCCTGCTGGCAGCCCGGCTCAGCCTCTGCCCGGCCCCAGCCCCAGCCGCGCTCCGAGTTCTCGCCCGTCATCCCGGAGAGGCTGGAGAGGGGGGAAGGCAGATGGAGCCCTGCAGGAGAAGGCGGCTTGAAGGAGGAAAGGAACAACCAGAAACACGGAGAAAGGGATGAAATGTTACAGAAAAGTTGGCCTGAGGGAAATAAGGGAGCTAAAAATAACCCGCCAAAGGCTGCGATGGGAGCGAGAGGAAACGTGCCGATCTCGAGGAGAAACGGGGTTACCCTGCAGCTGCCCCCACGCTGCTCCTGCTGAGCCCCCCAGCTTTGCGGGGGTGTCCCGGGGGTGGAGGGGCCYGGGGGCAGAGACCTCCACTGGGGTCCCTGAGCCGGGCCAGCGCGCTCCCGGAACGGGGCACATCCCACGGGAACCGGCCGGGTGCCCACCCAGCCCAGCCCAGCCCTGCGAGCCCTAGCCTTGATTACATTTCTGTTTCCTCCCCGAGCCGAGCACAGGAAGCTGCTTTGCCATCCATTTACCCAGGGACTTCACTGGTATTTAATAAACTCGATTAAGCAAGCGCCTTAATTTGCTTTGGTAATGAAAACATAATTGTTTCTGCAGCTCCAGTGCGGGGACTCTCCACGGCGAGTGGCGGGTGCAGGCAGTGGGATAATCGAGCACAAGAGCCCAGAGCTGGGGAAGTTGTTGGTACTCTCCTGAGGAAATAACCAGGTTTGCACCTCGGCAGGGCACGGCTGGGGAAGGGCAGGGGGAGAAGCTGCTGCTGTGGAGGACTGGGCTGATTTGGGGCAATCCTGCCCACTCATCCTTCTCAACCTCCTTCAGTCCTTCCCCATGAAAACATGCACCACACACCACCAGTGACTTTTCCTATTCCCTCACCTCACTGCTCCATCCACACCCCGGGCAGGATGCACCATCCCACACAGAGTGATCCCATGCACAGCTGTGCCAGGCCACAGATAATGCGGAATTCTGCCCATAGGTGTGTGTGCAGCCCTCAGCACCTGACTCAGAAAGGAGCAGACAACCCCACTGTGGTCCCTCCCAACCCCTTCGGGACTGTGTGAATGGAGCACACCAGCACCCAGGGACACATCCCACAGCAGCCTGGGGACAAATAAATGGGGAAAGGAGCTCCCTGTAATGGCAAGCCCCGAAATGAGCAGCCAGGTGCAGCCTGTGCTGTCTGTGTGACACGGGAGGTCCCTGCAGGGACCAACCAGCACAACCCTGCCGCATTTGCACACTTTATGTGAGATATTGCTCATGATTGATGATTTAGGGATTACTGCAACCCCTGCAAAGGTGGGGAGAGCCCAGGGGTCACCAAGGCCAGCAGGAGCTGGGGGAGGCCAGAGCCCAGTCGTGCTCCCCAAGGAAGATGGCAGAGAAGAAGGGCCCTGGATGTGCAGTGAGCGCAGAGAGGGAAAATAGGAGGAGGAAGAGACAGATGGTCCCATTTTGTATGAAAAGGCAGAGAGGGAAGATGTAACTTGGGAATCTCCCCAGAACAAGCCATCTGTGAGGTGTAAGGCCTGAGCTGCTGGCGGTGCAGCCAAAATCCTGGAGCAGCAGAAGATGCTGTGCTCAGACCAAAGATTTCATTACCTTGTCCCCGTTATTTGTGACTCAGAGGTCACAGGTAGCGAAAGCAGCAATTTATTCCTTTGTCTTTTTTATTTTCTTCTGCTCTAATAGGTTTGTGTTTTCCCTCACCCCTGTCTGATGCCAACCAGGAGCTCTGGGAACTCTTGTGAGCCTGAGGCAATTCCCTCCACCGATTTAAGGAACCCAAATAAATAAATGTTGTAGACAAATCCTTTAAAATATTAGAAACAGGGAGCAGCTCTGGAAACCTCATGAGCCAGACTGGCTTTCCCACTGCAGCTCCAGGAACGCCTRTAGGAGCTGCTGGAACAAGAAGGACTCAGCCCCAGCACCCTCCCTGTCCCTRTCCCCTCCCCGTCCTGTCTGGAGAGTTGTCACAGTGGGAAGGGAGCTCTGGGACAAGGGCAGCTCCTGGGTTATCTCCTGTAGACAGTTCATATCCCTGGAAATCTCAGTCCCTCTGGAAGGATGGAGCAGCTCTGTCCCTTCTGCAGTGCAGCCACAGGGGACTCCCAGGTCCTTCTACCTCCAGGGGCAGCCAGGCCAGCGATGTCYCCATGCCTGGGGAGGGACAGTGGGTGCCCCAGCCCCAGGCGGGGCCCCTCCTGCACGGGGACCTGCACGTGAGAGAGGGAAATTGAGAACGTCCAACCTCTGGCAGCCACACTCCCACAGCTCCCCACCCTTCCCACAGCTGGGTCCCAGCACTGACAGATCTGCAGGGCCACCAATCCGGGCAGGGCCATGTCCATCCCAGAGCCCAGCCACGCTCAGGAATGCAGGAGCAGCAGGACAACAGGGCCTGGCTTGCCTGGGCACTGCCTGTTGTCTGATGTCACCCATTTGGTCAATGGAGCTGGGAATGGGAGCAGCCCCAGCACTGGGATGGGGCTGGGTGAGACCTCCTGGTGCCACTGGGCCGGGTCCCTGCAGGGTGCTGGGCTCTGTCCCCGTGCAGACTCCGGCAGGATGGAGCTGCCAAGGCACAGTCAAGGCCAGGATCTGGGGGTTTTGGAGGTTGTGGGCAGGAGGGGGAATGAAACAAGCCTCAAAAATAAAAGACACCGCCCCTATAAATCACTAATATTAAAAAGCATGAAAGGGCCGGAGTCTTCAGCCCCGATAAGCCCTGGGTGGGAGAGCAGGAGCAGCGCTGGCCCCGCTGCTCGACTCTGCAAATATCCATCAGCTCTTCCTGACACATCGTTATTAGCTTTCCTACGCTGAATTGCACAGGGATAAACTTGGGGCTGGGAGAAAAACCGCAGAGATTATTGTCAGCCCGAGCGCTGCCACGCGCTGTGCTTTTCCTCCTTCCCCCCTCCGCCTTTTTCAAGCAGGAACACAAAGGAAATTCATGGCATTTCTACGGCTCATACCGCAGGAAGCGTTGGTGGGCTTGAAAGAGGAGAAAGAATTAGAGGCTCATCCAGACAGTGGGATGTGGGGGGCGATGGAGGGGGAGGAGAGAGGGGGGCATCAGGGAAGGCCGAGAGCAGCTGATCTCAGTAAAGTGAGAGTTTGATGCATTGGTTGGGGGAAAAAAAAGAAACTTCAATAAAACAAATTTAATTTAAATCCTTTGGCAGAGCCGGTTCCCAGCGAGCGAGCCCCAGGAATGGGTTTGGGTTACACTGGGACAGCCGTGGCCCCTCACTGCAGTTTGCTAACCAAGGTGGGGGGCTGGGGAGGCTGGGGACAGCGAGGGGCCGACATCCCCCCACTTCCCATCCACACCCATCCACTCTGGGTCCATGTGTGGCCCCCTTCGTCTTCCTCACACACCAGAGGGATCCCAAAGCACTGGCAGGCAGTCGATCCTTCCAACCAACTCCTGCACAAACCCCCAGAACTCTGGGACCCCTCCAAAACTCTGTGTCCCCTTCACCCAATTTTGGCTCATTCCAACCCCTGGGCCCCCTGGGCCCCCCACAGAATGCCAGCTCTGGCTCTGCCTGGCCCTGGTGGTGTCAATGGAGCAACTCGCTCCCCGTCCAGGAACGGTAAAAGCCAACCCTTGGGAAGGGCAGTGGGCTCGGGAGGCTCAGGGGGCTCGGGGTCCTCCCTGGGCACCGGTGCCATCCCCAGCTGCCCATCAGCACAGCTATGAGATGATCCATGCAGGCCAATGGATAAGAGGAGGATCCACCTTGGATTCCCTTCTCCATAAGCAGGGCTGGATGTCAGGTCCTCAGAGGGGTGAAGCCCCTGGAATTAACTCCCCTGCTGCCAAGTTAACTGCCCAGAACATTGATGATACAATCAGCAGTAAAGCCTAAAAATAGCCCAGAGCTGCTGTCAGCAGTGTAAATAGAGATTGGTGAGTGTCGTGGAGCGGGATAAATACCGGGGATTCATGGATCAGCTCCCTCATATGGGCAGAYAATGCCTATGGGTTATCTCGGAGCAGCTGTGGCTTTGGGAGTTACCCAGAGACCTGGGCTCTGTGGGGACATGAGGCGGCATTTCTACAGCAGCAGGAGCTCCAGGAGAGCTGGAGAGATACTTTGGGCAAGGGCCTGGAGGGACAGGACAAGGGGGAATGGCTCCCCAGTGCCAGAGGGCAGAGTTAGAAGGGATATTGGGAAGGAATTCTTCCCAGAAGGAATTCACCCTGTGAGGGTGGGGAGGCCCTGGCACAGAGTGCCCAGAGAAGCTGTGGCTTTCCCACTCCTGGAAGTGTCCAAGGCCAGGGCGGACAGGGCTTGGAGCAACCTGGGATAGTGTAAGATGTCCCTGCCCGTGGGTGATCTTTTAAGTATCTTCCAATCCAAAGCATTCTGGGATTCTGTGACATGGAGCAGAGCTGGGTGGGGGTATCGAGTCTGCAGGACAGGGGAGCAAAGCTGACCAAGGGACCTCCCAGGGGTGCCTCAGGCTGTTGGGGAGGCAGCTCCAAGTGCCTGATCCACTCCCCTGCTGCACAAGGCTCCGATCTCCTTCCCAGACCAGAATGCCCCCGCTGTGCTGGAGGCCCCCAGGCTTTATTTACGAGTTTATTCCTGCAGGAGGGCCCCCGTGCTCATGGGAGCAGCCCCCGGGAGAGCACGCAGCACCCTTTGCTCTCCCGGGGGCTGCTGGAGCTGAGGATTCTCGTGGCACTGGGAGAAATCTGGAAGCGATTGCTCCGGTGCGCCTCTCCAGAGAGAACACCGTGCCCAGTTCATTTCCTTTAAGGAAACGCAACCCGAGGGGATAATTAGAGCTTCTTTGCGTACACAATCCCATACTGTTTATCCAACACAAATTAAAAAATGTGGTCCTCAGGAACACGGAGTGGGGAGATAAAGAAGCGATCGCTCCCAGACGGGTTTCATTACTGCCCCCGAAAGCACACCAGGCCCCCGAAACCACCTTGTGTTCCAGGACAACGGCAGGAAAACCGGGATGTTCAGAGCGTGAGTGGGATCCAGGGATACACCCAGGGTGCTGCAAATAGATATGACGGAAAATCAGCACCAGCATCCATCTCTCTCCCACGCTTTTGTGCCTCTTGTGTCACGTGTCTTGGGTGCACACAAACCGTGTGAAAGCCTGTTAGTGATGAGAATCACGGACTCATGGAATCACAGAATGGTTTGGGTTGGAAGGGACCTTTGACATCATTGAGGACTTGGAGAGGGGCTGAGGACCAGGGTGGTTTGTGCTCCCCACCGGCTCCCCATGGCCAGAGCAGAGGGTTCCTGCTGGGGGTGGGGGCTCTCCCAGCACCAGCAGTTAACTGGGACCTTTGATGGACCCTGGAGATGGGGAAGGAGGTGAAGASGGAGTGGGGAAAAGCCCCTGGAGCGGAGCCCCAGCTTGGTTGCCGCAGGTCTGGCTCCATCACTGCTGCGGGCAGGCGGAGCAGGGAAAATGCCATCTGGGGTCTCACTTGAAAGGGGTTTTACAAGCACTGGGATTTTATTACAAGCAGCCCAGTGCTGGTGTGATTCCTGCCTGGCTCCGGGGTGGAAGGGCAGGGCTGGGAGCGCGGCTGCCCCTCCACACCCAGGGTAGCACAGAGCTCACCCGTGGGGGGACGCCCTGGGCAGAGCCACGCAAGGCCCCACCTCTGGCACGGGACAAAACCCATGTCCCCTCCTGGAAATGTGCTGTGGAAGACCCATCCCAGAGGGACACAGGCTGGGTTTGAACACTTTGTCCTGCGGTAAAACAATGGGAATGTGAGAGGCCAAACCATGCGGGGACGCACAGGAAGATGCTGGCGGCATCCCCGGTGCCTGCGGACCACGCTGTGGGATCAGGGGAATGTCGTTCCGGGAAGGGCCGCGGGCACTGCCTCACTGCGGGGCCGGCCCTCAAAGCCAGCGCACATGGCAGCGGTGGCAGCCGGTCCCGGTCCCCTCCTCCCCTCGGAGCCGGAGCTCATTAGGGCAACGATGTTTGTTTGTTTTGTTAATCGACACCAAGAGGCCCCATCTGGGCTCTGCCGAGCCCCCTCTCCATCCCTGGCAGCACGGAACGCAAAGCCAATTTTCCAGTGTGGTTTCTGTGGCTTGGGAATGTATTTCAGGATCCTCATTTGGAGACCTCAATCAGAGCTCAGAGCTCTTCCCTCACCCTCCCTGGTCTCCATCTCTGCTCCCCCCATGCTGCCTGGGACCGAATGGTTCTCCTCAGGCCACTCACACCCCGTCCCCTCACAGCCCCTCCTGGGGCCATGTTGCTGTGGGGAGGATGGAGGGAAATCCCCAGGGGATGTGGAGCGTCCTCAGACACATCTGGGATTGGCACCTGCAGGAGGTGCCAGCCAGCAGCTGGGTACCAGCAAACCGGGAAGCAGCTCTCAACCCATGATCTCCTGGAGACACCAGTGGAAAGGCCACCTTTGAATGGTCTTGCTGGTGATTCTGCTGCCTTTGGGGGACACTGGAGCCACCCAACCCCGCGATGAGGCAACGCAGAGGAACCAGAACACACCGTGCCAAAGCCAGCCTGTGCCCTGAAGGCAGGGACACTGGCAGTGACACAGGCAGGGACACTGCCAGGGACACTGGCAGGGACTCCTGTCCCCTGGGAAGCTGAGCGTGGATGTGACACGTGGCCGATGTGACAAGCATTTGCCACCGTGAGCCAGCAGCGGGGACAAGCTGGGCTGCTCCCACTTCCAGCCTCCCCCTCCTACCCCCATAACACCTCCCCCTTTTTGCTGGCACGAATGTCTCTGTCGCCAGGAGAGGAACAGCTCTGGCTGAGAAAAGCCCCATTTCAAAGCAAAGGCACCCCCTGTGACAGTGTCGGTGGCTCCAGCCGTGCCCCYGAGCCGGCTGCTCCTCCCGGCCGTGCCTCTCACAGCCCCGCGCTCCTCCACGTGCGGATGCTGCGCAAAGGAAAACAAAAGCCAGTGAAATCTATCAGGTGAGAAAAGCTTTTTGGAGGATGAGAATGAAAAGCAAAGGCTTTTCTGAGCCTTCCCTCAGGCTCCCTCCACACGCACGTCCGAGGCAGCGTCTGTCCCACTCCGTGTGATTTAGTGAGTGAGACAGCGCAGAGCAAACGTGCCATGTGAAGGAAGGAAGGGAAGCTGCTGGTGTGTTTGGCATTCCTTCCTTCCTAATGACCTTGGGAGGCACTGGAGGCACAGGTAAAGGGACACAGGGCCCTTTGGCCACCAGCCCAAGTGGCAGCCACCAGTGAGCCCGGCCAGGTTGTGACACAGAGCCCCAGGGTGGCTGTGCCCTGGCTGCAAAGCTCCCACCAGGTGAAGGAGAGGATGGATCTCAGCACAGGGGGTTCACAGACCCCAGCCCTCCTTCCAGCTCTCTCCCAAGGCTCCGTACATCCCGGCTCCCCCTCCCCTCCCTGGACTCAGGGAACATGTGTCTGGCAGATTTTTATTAACTGTGCAGTTTTCCCTTGCTCGCTTTCCGTCTCTTTTTTTCTGCTCCCTGCTTGCTTGACAGAATTTAGATTAGACAAAACATGAGATCATTCCTGCCTGCACAAAAAGGAAACAGAAGAAGAGAAGGAATTGGCTCTGGCTTCTGCACCCCCTTCCTTCTTCACCCCAGCATCTCCACCTGCCCCAGCCCCATCCCTCTCCCCCAGCCGGCAGATTTCTGACATTCCAGACGTGATGAAGATCCAGGGCAGACCTGCTGCTGGCCACCACCTCATCCTCAAACCATCCCTCTCCCTGTGCCTGATGGAGCTGTTTGCTCTCTCCAGCCCTGACAGCTTCACACTCCACATGCACGGAGCCGGCACCGCCACCCGGAATCCTCCCGGCAGGGACAGGGATGTCCTGCAGGGCACAGGCTCTGCCAGGGGGCCTCTGGGCCAGCACTGCCCCTCTGGCCAGAGCTGAAGGTTTCCCCATCCTCACTTCTCTCCACACTCCCCAAAGAGTGGTGGCTTCCAGTGAAACGGGAGCAAGAGCCAAGCTGGGGACGCTGGTACTGGGTGTTCATGGGTGAAGGTGGGAGCGGTTCCTCATCCGCAGGGTCTCCCACTGGAGAGAGCCCCTGGCACAGCCCTGGGTGCTCCTGCCATCCAGGGAGCTGCTCCTCTTCTCCAGGAAAACCATGGGGAGGGGGCACCGCTCTGGATTCGTGCTTCCTCCTCACTGCTGCTCCCCTTTCCAAGGAGGAATCTGCAGCTAATTTCATGGACACCTGGAGGAGCTGGAAAAATGATCTAACATCTCCTAGGGCCTTGCAGAAATGGAGGGAGGTGTGAGAGGGGGAGGAAGGCAGCTCTGGAGCCATGAGCCATGCGGGCAGCTGGGAGGTGGGAGGATTTTCCCCTGTTCCCTGGTTTCCAGAGAGACTTGCCTCTGGGTAGAGAAGAGGTGGTCCAAGGCTCCAGTTAGCCTTGGAGCCCAAAGGCTTGGGAATACCAAGATCACGATCTCATGGATACACTGTGAGCCCTCCAGGGTGTCCCTAGCTGGATGCTCCCCACATTCCCAGATCCAGGGCATCACCTCTTCTTTATACCCCAGCCCTGTTCATACCTCCTGGGGCAGCACTAATCCATCCTTCCTTCCTTCCTTCCTTCCTTCCTTCCTTCCTTCCTTCCTTCCTGAGCTGGAGCTGAGCCCCAGGCCCTGTGTGGGGGATGCAAGAGGAGCCAGGGGGTGAGAGGGTTGATGTCTCAGGGGTGCAGGGACGATGTCCCAGGGGTGCAGGGACATCACCCCTGTGTGCCAGCGCTGGAGGGGTCCAGAGGCTCCTGTCACTGTGCTTCTCCTGTGCTGTTCATGGTCTGGACAGCACACACACATTCTCACACACGTGTTCTGTCCTGCAATCCCATTCCGTGCCCAGGAGAAGTGCTCACACCCCTGGATAGGCCAGAGGATGCATCTGTGGATCTCACAGCAGCTCTTGTTTCTCTCGCATTGCCTCTCCTCTCTCCCTGACCTTCCTCTTGGACAGGACACCTGGATGACTGACTGGAATTGAATGATGACAATTGGATAAATAAGCCCCTGCCCTGACAGCAGCAGTGACATCAGCCTGTACCCAGCCGTGCCTCCGGAATGCCGGCTTCCAGGGACCATGTCCCAGCACTGTGCCTGCTTCAGAGGGAGGAGGGAGCACTGCAGGAGCTCCTGGAGGAGCTCACAACCTCAGCAGCCCTGAAGTCTGCTGGGACACATCTGATCAGCTGGGGATCCTATTCCAGGCATAGGTGACCTCAGGCAGAGGAAATCTAGAGGGGCATGGCCTGCAGTAACACTCCCAAGGGAGCAGGGATGCCCCAGGTTGGGTTAAATGATTTTGTTTAATAACACCCCAATGACAACCTGAGAGATTGGAAGTCAAGGCCCACCCAGAAACAGTTCCAGAGAAATCCTAATGTGCTTCTCAGGAGATGGAGCAAGGCCAGTGGGGCTCTGCCCCCACCCTTCAGAGTGCTCTGGGGACACCTTGCTCCTATTTCTAGTGTTTTCTTTCCCTGTGGCCACAAGGTTGCTCTTCAACAAAACCTTCACTTGGGACCTGCTTTGCCAGGCCCTGGAGCTTTAAGAAATGAAGAAGAATCTGTGAAGTRTCTCCAGACCTGGCAGGAACACAGCTCTGACTGTCTTTTGTATCTCCTTCTGAGCATCCCACTGGCTCCTCCTTCACAAGGGGGACATCAGCTCTGGGCAGGCAGAGGCTGCACCAGACCCCCAATTCCTACCCCAAACCCCTCACCTATTGGGAATATCCTCACCCCAAGGACACAGCAGCCCCAGAGGAGTGGGTGGGCCGTGGCTCGGGCTGAGGCACAGCTCCGTGAGTGATGTCCCCCCATGATGTCAGAGCCCGGAGCTGTGCCAGGAGCCTGGTGCATCATCTCCCAGTATAGAAGCGTGAGCTGTTCACAAGAGCTGAACATCTTGAATCCTGAATTTCCAATGTGCTCCAGCTCTTTGGAAGCCCAGGGAAATGTCATCTGCTTGCTGGCAGTGGGAAGGCAGCCCAGGCCTGGTGCAGGCTGGTGGCTCCATCCCCAGCCGACGGCGATGCCGGCGCTGCGGCAGCGGGAGGTGCTTGGGGAAGGGGTGGCGTGCGCTGATGAGGAGTTGGAGGAGAAGGAAAAGCAATTCAGACAATTTTCAAAGCACCAGATCCAGCTGGAAGACAACTAGAGCACCCCACAGAGCAGTGCCCCCCTTCCCACCACGGGCTGGCCTCCATCCTGGCCACAGGACCTCCCTGTGGATAGACAGCGGGGGATGAGGAGCTCCCACCATCTCAATGCCCCGGGAGCTGTTGGGACTGTGCACAAGCTCTCCAAGCTTTCCCTGGGCTACTTTACCTCCTCCTTCCTGCTGGGCTCCTGCGCCTTGGCATTTTCTGCTGGAAGGAAAGGAGAAGGCCCCCCCTGCCCAGAAGAACAGGACAAACCCAGCCCGGGGGGGTGGTGTGGTTCTCTCACTACATCCAGAGCCCAGTTCCTCTCATATATCTCCTGAAGTCTTTGCTGTTTCCCTTGAAATCTGTTTATTCCTGGCTGTTATTTCCCCTCTTCCCACGTTTTCCTGCTGGGCACGCTCCCTGCCCGTGCCCATGTCCACCCCCGTGGTCCCGTGTTCCATCCCCGTGTTTTTGGGGGCGGGGGGGCCCCCCCAGCCCACGAGCTCCGGAGGCGCTCACCAGCCTCCGATTACAGCTTGTTAGAGGCTATTATAGCCTCCCTCATTTAGAGAATTACTCATTTTTTAGGCCTTTCAGGAACTTTAATGAGTTGTTTTAAACACGTGCAGCAGATGTGGCCTTGGGATGAGTTCCTTTGAAACCTTCCCTCCCCCAGCACGCAGCCAGGAGCCCTCCCAGCTCCAGAGGGAGCGAGTGGTGATGGTCCTTGTCCCCCTGTACCTGAGCACCTCCAACCCTGCTGTGGTGCAAAACCAGACACCCCAAACCAGCCCAGCGCCGCCTCTCTGCTCGTGATCTCCCTGTTTTCTGGATGGAGGGATCCCAGAGGATGCAGAAGAGGGGAAAAACACAGGGAAAATGCAAAGGGAGAGGAAGATGGGTGTGTTGGGGCTGCTCGGGGCCAGCCTGGGCTCTGTCTTCGGGACCTGCTTTTAGGAAGGGAAAGAAGTGTCCACTGGCGCATCAGCATCAAGCCTCAAGCCCTGCTCCAGGGAAGCCAGGGAGGCTGGGAAGCAGTTGTGGGAAGCAGTTGTGTGCCAGTTGGCTGACGAAAGGTGCAAAAAGCTCCCAGCCCTGAGCCCTTCCCAAAGCCCCTGCAGAGGATCCAGCTGGGATTTGCTGAGCCGGTGGCTGCTGTGAGGAGCTGCCCCGGAAGAACACAGCCCAGGAGCTCATGGACACACTGCCCTGCTCTGCCTCCTCCCAGGAATCTCCACAGAGCTTGTGCTCCTTTTTTCTTTTTTGGATATTCATCAATGTATTTGCAAAAGCTGGACCAAATTACAGCCCATTACTCAATCCAGCCGGTTCCAAATCCCCGGCCTCCCTGCAATCAATAACAGGGATCCAGCTCCCATCCCAGCTGAGCCCAGGAGCCAGTGGCTGTTCCCAGCCTGCCACAGGTTCCTGTCACCTCCCTCCTGCTGCACCTTGTGCCTGCCAGCCCCAGCCAGAGGACACTGGGATGGAGCTCAGTGAGGGGGGAAAAAGGAGGGGAAAGGAGAAAGGAAAAGGAAACCAAAGGCTTTGGTTGCAAGGGAAAGCTTCAGACCGTGCTGGAATGCAGATTCCGATTGGAATTCATGTAAACATGCCTGGAGTGCAGGTTGCACAAGCCAAGAAATCACAGGTGCAGGACGTGGTCCCTGAGGAGGCGCTCGGCAGAGGTGGGGATGGGGCAGTTCCCCCCCTGCACTGAGGGCTGGGCACAGGATGGGGGACAGCGACAGAGCCCCTGTGACCCCTGCGCTCCATGGGACAGGCTGTGCTCGTGCTGTGCTGCCCAGGGAGATGCCTCCTCAGGAAGGGGATAGATGACATCAGCCACTTGCAGAGACAGCCACTGTCACGGCTGACAGGGATCGCTGTGTCCTCTTTTCCTTATTACTTTTTTTGCCTGTCACTGTGAGGCCACTGGAGCTGAGAGCAGGCTGAATCACACCCACCAGCACTGCTGCACGAGGGAATTTTGGGAGATAAAACCCGAGGACCAAAGCAGAGCTGTGGAGAGCGGGAGGTCTCTCAGAGCTGTCGGGAAGGAAGGGAAGTGTCACTTCAAATCACACTGACAAGAAGTTGCCTTCGGTGCTTCCCCGCTGAAGCTGCTCTGCTTCAGCTGCAGCCCAGCGACCGTGGAAGTGCCTGGGTAATGGAGTTAAGTGTTTCCATGTATCCCAGGGAGCTGCAGCCTCACCCGAAGGAGCTGCTGTGCCGTGTGGTCACCGGCAGCACCGGGGCTGGGGCTGCAGTGCCTGGAACAACGCAGGAGTCAAATAATCCCCCCAAAGCTGAGCTTGGCTCAGGGGGTAGGGGGAAAGAGGCACTCCGTGAGCCAACTGCTTCCAGGCTGGGAGAGACACAGAGTCCATCTGGGATTGCAATTTGTCCTTGCACTGAGCTGCTGTGACCCAGTAAAACATGAGCGTAAAGGAGGGAGATGGGTGGGTGCCCGGCTGGGTGGGTGCTCCCTCAGTGGGTGCCCCACTCGCAGCACAGGGCTGGAAAATGCGAGTATAAAGACGAGTGCTCAGCAGAAAATCTCCTTTTTGGGAGAGGTCTGCTTCCCCTGGTTTATGTGGCCTCCAGGTTAAGCACCAGCAGCAGCACCGGCTTGGCCAGTCAGCCCTAAAAATACCTGTCCCATTAACCCAGTTCCATCCCAGCAGGGAGAGGGAGCAGCGATTCCCGGAGCCCCCCAGCTCCCCCGTGACCCCCGGCTCCCCCTCCCCAGCAGCCCTGGCACAGCAGAGGCTCCGGGATGGCTGCCAGGAAAACAGCATCGAATGTAAACCCGGCTGCTCCTGAAAGCGCAGCTTAGCCCAGTTTCTCCTACAGTCCCTCTGCTCTGCTTTCACTTGGGTTTGCTCTCTGCAAGCTGCAGGAAACTGCTCTGCTGGCACTTTTTAAACTCTTTGGGGGGGAGCTGGACAGTCTGATGTGGGTTTGCCCAGAGTATCCATCACTGGGACTCAGGGCAAGAGGGACAAGACAGAGATGCCAGGGCTGCAGGGCTTCAGAACACCACCCGTGATGGAGTGGGTGCTCCCAGAGCCTGGCRCATCCCAGCAGTGAGTGGGAAAATAAATGATTCCAGCAGGGGAGACATCCCTGCAACTGCGCTGATGCCTTCCCCACTCCTGCTTCCCTCTCCTGCACCCCACATGCGCATTTTTCCAGAGCCCCCGCTCCTTTCCAACTGCTGCAGCTTGTCAGGCCTCGGCAAGGGGGCAAAGAGCAAGCAGAGATGTGGGGAGAGCTGAAGGGTGCCAGGAGAATGCCAGGAGGGAGCTGGGACAGGGCCAGGAAGGAGCTGCAGAGGGGCACAGGCCTGCTCTGGCTGTGCCAGCGTGTCTGGAACCAGCACTGCTAAATCCCTGTCATTCCATCGGAGAGGAGAGGAGAGGAGAGGAGAGGAGAGGAGAGGAGAGGAGAGGAGAGGAGAGGAGAGGAGAGGAGAGGAGAGGAGAGGAGAGGAGAGGAGAGGAGAGGAGAGGAGAGGAGAGGAGAGGAGAGGAGAGGAGAGGAGAGGAGAGGAGAGGAGAGGAGAGGAGAGGAGAGGAGAGGAGAGGAGAGGAGAGGAGAGGAGAGGAGAGGAGAGGAGAGGAGAGGAGAGGAGAGGAGAGGAGAGGAGAGGAGAGGAGAGGAGAGGAGAGGAGAGGAGAGGAGAGGAGAGGAGAGGAGAGGAGAGGAGAGGAGAGGAGAGGAGAGGAGAGGAGAGGAGAGGAGAGGAGAGGAGAGGAGAGGAGAGGAGAGGAGAGGAGAGGAGACTCTATTGTGCTCTGGACCCACCACATCCCTCTAGTCCAAGTGCCCAGCAAATACCAAATGCTCCATTGGTTGGAGGTGTTTTCCCTCAGCCCAAGGAGCCAAGTTCAAATTCCCAACCAGCGTGAGGGAAGAAAGGCTGTGGGTACCTTCCCTCCCTTCCCTCCTCACAGAGCTGGCAGCTCTCCTGCCTCTCTTATCTCTCACTGAGCAGAGCACGGAATGATTTTTGCAGCATGAGAGCTGCAGCTGGAGGCCTGTGTGTAAATAATAAATGCAGAGCCAGAGAGGAGGCAAAGCATGGGGGAGAGTCATGCCCTGATGGCAGAGCAGGGGCTCAGCTCTCGGGGAGGGCTCTTCAAGCAGAGCACAAATTGAGAGGGTGACAAACTGCTCAAGTGGCTCCATCGCTCGCCTCTCCCGCGACTGAGGTTCCCAGGGAGCTCAGTGCTGAGCTCTGCAATCCCGGTGCAGCTCCTCATGCCCGGGATCCCCCTGCTCCTCCCGAAGTCTCGGGGATCCATACACAGGTCCTGATTTGTGACCGTGGCTCTGGTGCAGAAGAGCCTTTGTTTTCCTGCTGTCGCTTCCGAGAGATGAGACTTACGATGAGTCTCCTTTTATATCATGACTGTAAAGATATCGTCCTTTCTTAATGCAATAAACTAATAAAAGTTGACAATAGCATCTGTTCCCGGAGTTTAATCTGCATATAGATCAGGAATGTGGTGATTCCAGAAGGAGGAAACAAGAGTTTGATGAAAGAAGATAAGATGGAAAAAATACCATCTGGAAAACAAAGGAAGGAAAGGCTGAGGCCATGACAGTAATGGGAGATTTAAAGCACGACAGGCCCTAAATCAGCTCGATCTGGGATCGTACCTGGGCTCCCTGCCCACCATGGGACACAAAGAGTTGGCTCCTCGTGCTGCCGGCAGGGGGGTCCCAGCCTGGGCCGTGCCCACCCTGTCTGCTCCGGCCTCTGCTCCAGGGAGGGAGGGGGAGGACAGGCTGAGCTGGACCGGCTCCAGCTTTGGGGCTTTTCTCTTGCTGAGCAGCAAGTTTAGGGTGTGATGTGATGTCCAACAGCCTGTCCTGGACACGGGGTGGGGACACCAGGGGAGGACTGGATCCAGTGGTGCCATGAGCAAAGGAGGAGCAGTGGGCAGAGGCAGGAGAGCTCTGCAGCACAGAAGGGCCCATGAGATGTGGAGGAGCTTTTATGTCTCAACACCTACAGCTCAGATGGTCCCTGCTCCAGGCAATCTTGTGAGATGGTTTCATACTCTCATCCCAGAATGGTTTGGATCCCTAAAAAGCAGGGTAGGAATTTTCCCTGGAAGCATTTTCTGCCAATCCTGCGCATGCTGATGTGCCCTGTGGGAATGCTGGCTTGGTGGAACTTGCTGGCCCATTGTCCATCAGACACGTTGGACTCCCAGGAGGGTTCAGTGGGACGCTCAGTGGGACACTGGGGAGGACACATTGCTGCCGCTGGTGGGTCCTGCGGGAATATCTGGGAATGGGGGCACACTTTAGCCAGACCTCACAGACACTGGGGAGCCTTGCAGGGAGGCCGACGAGCTGACCCACACAAAGAGAGCCAGGTCCCTCTTTCGTAAAAGCCATCACGGAGCTTTAAAGCCATTTCCACATCTTGTGCAGTGCAGGACGGAGCCTCCAGCAGATCCTCCCAGCCCGGAGTCCGAGACCAATCCTTGATATGAGACCTGGACTCCCTCCAGGTCTGCAGGCAGCAGTGGGACTGCTGGACTCTGGTTTGGCAGAGCAGAGTTCGTGGTGATAAATTACCCCTCTCTCGGGGAAGTCCCTCCCCGTCCTTCTCTTCTTGTGCAGGGCCCTGACCTCCTTCTGCTCCTTTTGTCCCGCTCTCCCCAGGAAGCCCCTGCCTGGAAAAAGGCTCTTTTTAAACCAGTATTCCCAGAAGGTGACGATGCTCTGCACCAGTCACAGCCCTCACGGTCATCCCCTGTGGTGGGGGGCAGGAAAGTTTGGGGGGGACACACAGGGAGGGTGGAGGTGGCTGGGACGGGCTGGGATGGAGCAGTCTGGGAAGGAAAGAGCCGGGATCTCTGTGCCAGCCAGCCTTGCATCCCTGTCCTGGGGAACTGCCAGAGCCTCGCTGCCCAGCCCGGCTCCTCTCCTGCCATCAGCAATGTGCCCCTGGGGCCGGTGACATCACGGCGTGCAGGGGAAATGACCTCACGGGGAGGGCAGCAGCAGCCCGGTGCCAGGTGATGGCTGCAGAAGCATCCCGGCCATTCTCATGCAAATGGGGGAGGCAGGAGCGGGGAGAGGGAGCCCGGAGAAATCTGATGTGTCGGCAGAATTGTTTCTATACAGAATATTTTTCAAAGACTTCAATAAGGCAAGAGCAGCGTTTGCAAAGGGAGTGCGAACAAAGAAAACACAGCTGCATCTTGGGGCTGAAAGGAAGAGCTGGGGGGCGGCTGCGATCAGCTGGGCGGGGGGCGACAATCGGGACAGCGGGGCAGAGAATGCGCGCATTTTTCTGCAAATATTTGACGCTTTTGGATGAGTTTGCTTTAGTGCTTCTTCCCCCTTGTGCGCTCCCACTCCACAAACATTAGCACTATCAACTTTTACTGGCAGGAGAGCTCTCAGTGGGAGATCTCCGCAGCTGATTCATTGAGGGTTCGCAGGAAACGGAATTTTAAAGGGAAATTTGCATTGTAAGTGCTTTGCACGTTCGGCTAATCAAGGCGAACATCAACGCCATGAGGCTTCCATGGCCAATTACAGCACAGCTCAAATATTGGCGATGGAGCCAAGGGGGAGACGTTCTCCAAGAGACGTTCCCGGGAGATGGGAGCCGTGGCCGGGGCGTGTTCGGGGGTTCGGGGGGGGCTGTGTCTGGCTGTCGGGGTGTGCGCTGCGAGGAGAGCACGGAGAGCTTCCAAGCGTGGGAGCTGGGAGCCGGAGCTCATCCATGTCCTGTGAGCAGAGATCTTGTGGCCGAGGTTTTGGGAATGCTGACAGCCGGATTGGAGAAGTGCTGACTGGAGACATGGCAAGAATTTTCAGAGCAGCTTCCAGCAGTTCCGAGCTCTGTCCTGAACCCTTTTGATCCTGAACTCACTCTGAAGCCATGGCACAGGAGTTCTCCCGTGGTGTTTGCACCCCATGGTGATTTTCACTGGATTTGCAGAGCCCAGGAATTGTTCCTGGCTTTCCCAGCTCAGGGTTTTCATTTCTCATTCTGGCCCAAGCCTGGAGGAACAAAGAGGCCTGGGGGAAGAATATTAAACAGGATCTGCAGCCTTGAAAACTGTCCTCGAACSGCAGCTTGTGACCTGTGCCACGGCTGCAGTGAAGGCCTGAGCAGGAAGTTTTGAGTCTGGCCGTAACTTTCTGTCCTTTTTCCTTTGCTTTCTGCCTTATATCACCAGGCAGGGAAAATCCTGCAATACTTCCGTGTGGTATTTCTGGAGTAACACCCCAGGTTACCCCACGTAGTGCCCTGGTGCATGAGGGGGGTGTGGGGACAGCCAGGTGTGAGCCAGGTGTGCAGCTCCTCTGTTCTCCCAAGTCTGGATTAAATCTTCTGCTTTTCCACTCCTTTGTCTTCCTTTGTCTTCTTTATTTGCCCCAAATTTTCCTTCTTTGGAGCTATTTCAGACTGAGTTCCAAGGGGTCTGTACCATTTCTTTCAATTAACCTTCAAATCAAAGAGATTGCACCATGTTCAGCAAGTGTTTTTGGAATAAATGCTAAAAAACCCCCACACTACCCTGATTTTCCTTTCTTTGCTGTTATGCCTGGTGGCATCAACACCTGCCCGTCACAGCGCTTTCATTCCTGGAACAGCTCCATCTCTAACACACTCTACTTTTTTTAATTTTTTTTTTTTAATTTTAATGTTATTGTGCAGCCACTTGTGTTTTCCTGCCTCCTTGTTCCGATTTCTTCCATGTATTTTCTGTTTCTGCCTTCCCACCCAGTGGCAGCAGGTGCCTGCCTGTGCTCGGGGGATCCTCGATTCAATTCCTCTCCCTGACTCCGAGAGCCTCGCGCTCACTTTGAAGCTGCAGCAGAAATTGGGGTGGAAACTGGGGAATGGCTTCTTCTCCAAGAGAATTCAGTGCTGTGGTGTTTCCTTCACGTGCAGAAGTGCAAAGTCTACTCCTCGGGTCCCTCTGGGATGGGGAGGAGCCGTGGGGTCTGTGGCAGGAGGGATGCAGACATCGGAATGTGAATGTGACATCGGAAAGGCTGATGGAAGTGGAGGATCATGGAATGGTTTGGGTTGGGAGGGACTTCAAAGCCCATCCAGCCCCACCCCCTGCCATGGGCAGGGACACCTTCCACTATCCCAGGCTGCTCCAAACCCGGTCCAAGCTGGCCTTGGACACTTCCAGAGATGGGGCAGCCACAGCTTCTCTGGGCACCTGTGCCAGGCCTCACCACTCTCACTGGGAATGATTCCTTCCCAATATCCCATCTAAATCTACTCTTTCTCTTCCAGTTTAAAGCCATTCCTCCATTCTGGATCCATTCCAGGATGTCCAGGAACAAGTCCCAGAAACCATCCATTGCTGCAAGGACTCCTTTATTTTAGTTTTATTTTTAAAGAAAACTGGAAAAAAGAGAAGCTACTGAGCACTTTGGGAAACCTGGCCTCATCTCCAAACCTGGAATAACCAGGTTTAGTTCCCAGCCTTGGGAATGGAGCACTGGGCATCCCAACACTGACCTGAAGGATCATCTGGGACGGACCTTGGTTCCTTTGTTTTCCTTATGGAGGCTGTCAAGCGGCAGCGGTGGCTTTGTCATGGAGATCTTGCTGTGACAGGAAAGCAAGGGAGCATCCCTAAAAATGGTATCCCTGCATCTCTGCATGCAGATCCCACACATGCAGAATGATTTCAGATGGGAAAATCCCATAGTTAGGTTTTTCTTCCTCCGTCTTTCTGCAGCAGAGGAAGCCACAGCTCCCAGAGGTGACCCAGGAGCACCAAGAAGTGCCTGCCTGACCCTCGGGGGACCCGGGGGGTGACCCAGGGACGGGGCTCTGCTGGGAGGGGGCTCCTGCACAGACCCCCCCCATCCCACCACCACATAGGAGCCCTTTTTCAGGAGTTTATCCACCTGGAGCATCCTACAGGGACCCAACAGCCCTAATTACACCTCTTCAAAGGCCTGGGGCTCTGGGCAATTTACTGGGGCAAAACTTGGGGTGTTTTTAATTAAAAGTTTCAAAAAGTTGGGCCAGTTGGGTCAAAGAAATCCTCTGTTGCTCTGACCCATTGTCCGCTTAGAAATTGTTTAGCTGGGCATGTTTTCCCCCACTTTAATTAAAGCTGAATTAAAACACAGCTTGTTTGAGATAATGACTGTAAAAGCCATTTGCATTTTCCGTGRGTTCTCGCTGCCCAATGGACACTGCAGAGGGAGCCTGGTTTGGGGGGAGCCTGGTTTGGGGGAAGCCAGATCTGGGGGGCCCAGGGGCAGCTCCAGACCAGCAGGGCAGTGGGACAGATGCCAATGTCCCCACCTGGTCCCACAGCAGCCGCTCCCGTGGAGGATTTTGGCTCGGAGGAGGAGGCTGGTGTTCCCACTGCCCTACGGAGCCCCCCGGATGTTCTGACCTTGCTCTTGGCTGGAGAGGCAGAACTGGGGGACCTTGTGTTTGGTGACATCTGTGCTTGGCTCCAGGGAGGGCCTGAGAGACCGTGTCATCCTGGAGAAAACAGGGAAAGGGAAAAGGGAAAGGGAAAGGGAAA